>VUQH01001779.1:0-13261 GCA_015106775.1 Etroplus canarensis
TATAAATACACACATACATACATATATATACACACACACACACACACACACACACACATATATATATATATATACATACATACATATATATATATATTCACTGCAACATTTTGTCTTTTCATTTCATGAACCACTGTTGAAGCATAGTACAGTGTATTACAAAAACACTTCTTTTTTTCACTACAAAGACAGTGTTTTTGGAGGAGATCCATCTGATTTGCCTAACTTTTACTCATAAAACAGTTTTCGATGAACCTAAGCTCAGATCAGGAATTTATATTGTGTTTCCTTTATGCAGAACCAAAAAGGGCTAAGAAGAATGATTGCAGGAAGTTTGCAAATTGTTACATTATATCTTTCGAGATGCCAACTTTCAGACAACCCATCGTCAATTCAAATTCGGCCATAGACTTTTCTTGTATGTTTTTGTCCCAATTTTTTGAATGTCTGTAATAAATGTTTCAAATCTCCACAAAACAAATAAAATGGTTGAAAGGATGTTGGTTTGAATAGGTGAGGAGAAGCAATTCAGATACACACCTTTTTTAGTTAATTTATATATATGATGGTAGTTGTATCTCTAATGAGAGTAGGGAGCAGGTGGAAACAATTTCCCCCCTGAGATTAATAAAGGATTCTGATTATTATTTTGAAAGAGAGCTTGGAGGGGTGGAGGTATGCAGTGGGTGGAGATAAGTGGATAAGTGGAAGGATAACAGCAAGAAAGAAAGGTTTACAAGATGGTAGTGGGACCTGCTATGGTGTTTGGAAATGGTTGCACCGACAAAAAGAGAGGAGGCAGAGCTGCAGGTCTGAGATTTTTGCTGGGAGCGACCAGGATGGAGAGGATTAGAAATGAGTACATCAGAGGAATGACTCAGGTTGAGAAGTTTGGAGATAAAGAGAGGCAAGGCAGTGATGGATGGTTTGGACATATGCAGATGGGCAAAGGATGTTGAAGATGGAGCTGCCAGGCAGGAGGAAAAATAAGAGTACCACAGAGAAGGTTCATGAAAGTAGTGAAGGAAGACATTAAGAGGATTTTTGTGACAGAAGAGGATGAAAGTGTTAGGGTGAGATGGAGGTAGATCTGCTGTGGCGACCCCTACAGGAAGAAACAAGAAGGAGCTGGTAGGTGTAGAATTCTGTGGGGTTTTTTTAAAATTCATTTTTCTGTTTTGTGGTTGCTCTACTTTTTAAAAACATGTTACCAACATCACAAAAACTGGGAAAAAAACTGAATGAGTAAAAATTTATACAGACTTATAAAGAACATCTGTGACTTTTGCGGATTAAAACATTACTGCAATAAGCATGAAGAAAAACAGGTAAAGTGTAAAATATTTAGATTAAATGAGAAGATCAGAAAAAATTCATTATTCTTCCTTTTATTATACACATGGTCCAAATTTGGTTAAAACTTCTGTCAAAAATTTTGGGAACCCATACAAAGCTCTGCACCATGTATCAAACAATAACTACAGCATAATAATCTCATCTTAAATTTAACAGCATCTTTACGTAATTTCCCCAATACAAATTTTAAAAGTGACAAGTTTAAAATATCGTTTGAAAATTAAACTAAACATTCAGGACAACCAGGTGCAAAAATTAGGAAATACGGAGCGCTTCCAATAATTCTTCCTACAGGAAAAAACAGAAGAAGACGCAAGCAACGGGCAAGCGTGAAATACAGTTTAAATCATTACATCATTACAGCAGCAGCTTATAAACACATGCAGCAACATGACATTAAATTAACATATGAAGCTCATTTTAAGGCATTTGAGTGAAGACATGCATGTGAATCAAGCTTTATATTAAACTACATGAAAATATGGTAAGTAGAAAAATGTTACAGGGAGATGTTTCATCTTTGAACCTACAAAGTGCTGCATGTGTATTTGATTGTCTTCAGTTAAGCACAGCTATCCAGTGTAAAAAATGAAGGCTCAGATTAAGAGGCCCATAATAGCCATATTCAAAGTTAAAAAAACAAAACATTACATCACTGAACTCACAAAGAAACACTTGGAGCTTCTAACAAACACTGACAAGAAGTAACTTATCATGCACAAGCAAACACAGATCTAAGGCTGACTCTATGAGGAAATATGTAAGCTGTTTTTTTGGTTTGTAATTGAAATTCCAAATCTACTGCAGGATCTGAACATAAACCATGCCACAATGTAATGCCCTAATACGGCAGTAAAAAGGAAATATTGTAAATACACAGCAAAGAGCCTTTTTTGAAAGTATAGTGCAAGTCAAAGCACATCAAGTAAAATCCTATAATAGCTGTAATTCTTTTTAACAGAGAAACAAACACTCAAGATAGATAAAACATGACAGCAGAAGAGCAACGGTAATCCCAGCTGAAGGCTCAAAAATGCAGTCCAGTTATTATGACAACTTGTCTCTGTTGGACTGCTGAACTAAAAATAAAACCAAGAACATCTAAAGAGGCATGGCAGTGGAGTTCTTTACAAAAATGAGGTCTTTATGCCCCAAGTACCTTTCTCTAAAAATATGAGGTTCGTTTTGTGCCAATTTTTTCCCACGTCAAGTCTATTTTAATTCAGCTTTGAACTGCAGGTCTTCTTGTTTGAATGCGTTTTTCTGTCTGTTCTCCTGATTTGTCGTCTTCCCTCTTGTCTGATTGTGTTACGTCATCCTATTGTCATCTCCCTGTTGTCTGACAGCAAACAACTGACCCGTTGATGGCAAAATCTCTGACAGGTAAGCACTCGTTTAGATTTAGTTTCAGCCACACCTTCAGAAGTACTTTTTCTGCACAGTATTGAACAATGACGAGGATAACAACAGGACAGGCAGGACAACCACTGTCAAGCCATGATAAGTGCAACAAGACAACAGATTTAATGCTGAAAGTTGAGAATCTGGTTGTCATTATTTTTCTTCACAACTAAAGCTGTGAGTACACCTTAAGGTTGAAATGACAAGCAAATATTTTGTCACATGTCCAGTTGACAGGTTGAATGTAAACATAGTTTTGGAACAAATGGATCCTCATATTAAGAGGTTTTTGTACTGAAGAATAAAAACGGTTTTATGGTCTTATCAAGCCTGTAGTCATTGTCATCTCAGTTGGAGGTCTGTAGGTGACTGTCATTCAAGACTGAAGAGATTTTAGTGTCATAGAATCCGTCCTCATCATCAGAGCTTAAAGTGGAGGGGCCCAGAGTCGAGCGATGTGTCTGCTGCGACTTCCGCCTAAGAGAAAGGAACCAACAGGAAATACAGTTAAAACTTCTTTGAGACTTTGCAGCTGGCTGAGCTAGAATATGTCCAACTACTTACTACAGAGTGCCACCTAGTGTAAAGAGGATTTATACACATAATCAGCAGGCCAGAACCAGCCTGCCAAAGGGTCCAATCTGGCCAATTGGATGGCTTTGTCAAATAAAGAGGGCATAAATTTTGGACCTTAGACTGTATTTTTGATCAGTTTTACAGTTTTCTTATTTACAGATATATAACCCATAGCTTACTCACAGAAGGAAATTCGAAAAGAAAAGTAGTTTTTTCTTCATTATTTAGTATTCAAATTAATAACAGAAATGTTGCTTTTTTCCCCACTACTTACAATAGAAATTTCTGGTGTTTGCTAGTAAAACTAGGAACTTTTTTGTGAATTCACTGATATTTTCAGGTTTTTAAATTACAAGATGAAATAATTTATTTCTTACAGCCATGCTCATGGGTTTCTTTGCTTTACTACGGCAGCATTTCTTTATAATACACAAGACATGTTCTTAAAATTGCACTTCTTTTTCTTAAGACATCTCAGGGATTTAAATGCACAGCTAAACATCTTTAATCCGAAAGTAAGAAGCCTACTTTGGAGGTGGTTTTTCTTTATAGGCTACCAAGCAATCACTTTACTGGTCCTGCCCACTTAAGATGCATTTGAAAAAAAAAAAAAAAAAGATGCATTTGGGTTGTATCTGGCCCATGATATAAAATGAATTTGACACCCCTAAGTCTTCAAAAATCAACATTATTAAAAGAGGAAGTCCTACTTTAGGTCACTCTCCAGCGCTGTGACCTTGGCTTGCAGCGCTTCCTTTAGCTCCTGTTGCTCCTCCAAGTCCCTGAGAACTTTACGGCGGACTCCCTCCAAGCGCTCCACCTCTCCCTCGCTCTCGTCCAACTGCCGTTTCAAGGCCTTCACACGCAGAGACAACTGGGGAAGGAGAGGGAGAGGATGGGGGTTAAAGGGTGAGGTGAAGATGTGAGGGAGTGGAGAGGTTGAAAGCCAGACAGGTAGGGGAAAAGGCATTGGTATTGTTGGATGTGCAGGTTTGTAGGGGAGCAACAACAGCTACAAAAGCTATGGTAAGATAAAGATAAGGTCAGGGAGTATTCTAGTGCCCAAGTGAGGTTGGATTTAGGTCAGGAGATGTGTAGACGAGATTAGTTTTATGTAAAGACACAATTAAATACTGCTTGAAGTGCATCAGGGTTTAAAGTCTGTTTGAACTGTGTCAGTGTTTAAACAGCAGGCACAGGTCACAATTAAAATGACATCAAGTAAGTAAATTATTTCAAGGCTAGATTCTGGAAACTTAGATTTCTACAGGAAAGCATTTAATTTTAAAGACTGGAATAGGAAATTTCACGTCACTCGTTTAACATTTTTAAAATACACTTACTGATAAGCATTAGGTGAGTACTTACACAAAATAGGTAATTATTAAGCTGCTTTTCAAGGCTGTAAGCTGGAAAAAAAAACTAGCCTGAAGGTAATAAAATCCCCCTACCAGCACCTCTATAGAACTCTGTTTAACATATGATGTAATTTTCAGTTCATTTAAACTATTCAAAACTCAAAGTGTAAAAAAGTCATGGTGTGCTGGGTATCTGTTTCCCCAGTCCTAAGCTAACCACCTGTCTGCTCTAACTTCATTTTTAATTTCATTTAAACTGATATCTTCACTTGTCACACTTGGCAAGAAAACAAATAGCTTCACATTTTTGAGAAGTACTATTTCTTCAAATGGTTAGATCCTGTTTGAGTATCAGTGTTCTAAAAGCAAACACTTAAGGTAATATGCATGCAAATCCTGATATTTACCTGATCTCTCTGCTCAATGTGTTGGCTCCTCTCCTGGTCTAACGTAGCCGTTAGCTCTTTCAGTTTTCTCTCCACTCGTCTTTGTGAAGCCTGGATACTGGCCTTCTCTCTGGATTCAGAAATTCAGAATTCACACAGGATAAGAAACACCATCATTCTCTGACACATCTTTAAATTTTTGTTGGGTATGCAGTGGCACCTAAACATATTGATTCGACAGGTGGTGGTGTACTGTAATTGCTGGGTCCCTACACAAGTTGTTGTTGCTCTTAGTGTGTATATTATTGGTACATATACAGTACAATTAACACACACACATAAGAAACTGCTGAGAAGTGTTGGTTTATGGAAAAAGCATTACATTTAGCATGACTGTCACTATTGTGCAGTTACTTAGACTCAAAACTAATACCTCAAGTATTCAGTTATACCTTTCTTCACTGTGTAGTTTCTCCTCCAACTCCTGAATTTTTGTTTCCAGCAGTGTGATTCCAGCTGAGGGTCGAGTCTGTCCCTCCATGTCTGCCAAACGAGACTTTAACTCCTTCATCTGCAAACAGAGTGATAGTGTGACACTGGCAGAACAAAGATTTTGCAAAAAGTCGTTTTAAATATCTCTGGGTGTGTGTGTGTACCTGTCTCTCAAGTGCACTCTTGTCCATTTCCAGGTCATGTCTTGCAGAACGCTCCTGCATCAGCTCTGAACGAAGCTGGTCCACCTGAGAGGAAAAAAAATGCATGTATATACACATAAGAAAAAAAACAAGCAGCTTTTGAAGTTATTAGAAATATAATTGCAATTAAATGTCTCCTGCTGATTTGTATGTATATTCAAATGTTTATGTCATACCTGATCTCTGCTTCGGTTAATACGATCGTTCAAAAGCTCTACGCTACTCCTCTCCTCATCCAGCTCAATTTCCAGTGTTTTAATTTTATCCTTCAAACAAACACAAGCACAAACATAAATAAATAAATGCATACCGAAACATATTTACAGTTTTCTCAAAACCGCTTGACACCTCAATCTCCCATGCATGACTCCCAAACCACATCTAACACTTGATCTCCACTTTCTGACACATTCCTGCATCCCTGGATTTTCTCATTCCCATCTTTAGATCCCACTTTGAAATTTCACCTCCAGGCCTCTGATCTCTCTGGTGCGGTCAGTGTGTGTGCTTTTCTCTGCTTCTAGTTCACTCTCAAAGTGCTTGAGACGGTTGTTGAGCAGGTCTCTCTCTAACTGAGCGCTGTCTCTCTCCTCACTGCACACTAGCAGTTCCTTCTTCAGACGGGAAACCTGTATAAAGCAGGCAAAGTGTTATTTGGGAAATTTTAAAATAAGTTTGCCTCCATAACTCCCTCCAGGCTTACTTCGAAGTTATATAGGAATGGATGCTCTTTTTAGAATTTGCACTGTGAGAAACTTACGTACTTTCTTAGAAATATATGGAAATATCACACTCTTTTGAAAGTTTCAACAACTTTTGTATGTTGCCATGTTTTTGATCTGTTTTATACCCTCATAAAAGCACTTTAGACTGTTCAGCAAAAATCGTTCACGTTAAAACTAGATTATGCAATTTCTGGAGAAATTGCAGAGGGACTGTTCTACTGCAGGACTTGGTCAGTTACTTGCTGGTAAAAACTTGGAGCTGTATACGTCAGCTTAACAAGCTGAAAGGAATTCATACTTGATTAAAAACTAAATAGATTTTTATTTTGAAAAGCTGGAAAAAGGAAGACTGTTAGTCACTGTCTGGGTCTGTGGACTGTTGCCTGTTGTCCATTAGTATGTGTGTGAGAAAGAGGCAGACATGAGCAGCTTTAAATTGTAAATGGCAACTTAAATACTTAAAGATGTGATCATGGACTTTATAGAGCAGTGTGACCTGAGCTGGAATTAGAGATCTGACTCAAAAATATGCGTTTGTGCTTTCAATACCTTATGTCCATACTCAAAATCTCAGAGAGCCATGAGTCAACCATTTTTCTGCTAGAGAGGCAAACTTTTGCAAGTGTGAAAACACATGGAAAGTTTCCAGCAATCAGATATCATGAGAGAGGGAGAAGAGATTCAAATCTACCTATCAGATAATGAAATTCAAATTAACTATCAACTGCAGCAGTTAAAGTTACCATCCTATTTATTTCTCCAATTCAAGTTTCATCACCTCTTCTTGCTGGGCCTTCAGGTTGGCCTGAACCCTCTGCAGCTCAGCCAGTCTGTCCTTGTTGTTGCGCTGTGCCTCCAGCAGGTCCTTCCTTGAGCGCTCCCTGTAGTCATCAAGTTGTATTTGCAGGGCAGCCACCGACTGACGAGAGTCTCCCATCATCATCTCCATCTGAGAGTGAAACCGGCAGAAATAGAAGCATTAATAAAATGATATCTGCGTGTAGCAAGACGTTCATCTAACCCGCAACTTTCTCTCACACCTCTTTGTTTAGCTTTTCAAGTGCTCGATCCAGCTGTCTCTTCTGCTCCTCCAGGTCGCTTTTGCCTCTCCTCAATGCCTCCCTTTCTAGGTCTCTCTCCTCCAGCCGCCGGGTCAGCTCATCCCTCTCCTTGCTCAGTCGGCTGGCTCCTCTCTTGGCCTCCTCCAGCTGAGACTTCAGGGAGCGGTTTTCATCCTCCAAAGCTTCCACTGTGTCCTCAACCTCTAAGCTCCGGGGCATACTGGAGTGAAGTCTCGTCTGGGGAACATAACAAATAATGAACACTGACTTATAGCTGGTGGACTAATCTGTGCTTTTATAACTAAAAACACTATTGAAAGTCTTGATTTCCATAAGGCAGAAAAGAGTAATATCTTTTTGTGTTTTTCCAGTAGTTTACAGTATGGTTTTGGAACTAGTTTTGTTTAATTTAGTAGGCATGAAAAACGAGAATGGAAAATAATGAAGGGATTGAATTTATTTATTTATTTTTAATTTAAAGTACAGTTATAGTAAAAGGTCTGCACTTGAAACTTCATTAACAATACCACTGCATTCAAAAGCCAGCCTGATCTGTACTGATTTTGCACCTTTACTGATTTGTGAATGATCGTGCTCACATGACCATTACAAATCAAAAGATTACAGCTCTAAACAGCTGTAATACATTGCTGTTCCAATCTAGATTCAGCACAATGCATATCATGATCAAATTTATCCCAGAGGGATTATTGTCTAAGCTTACATGTTTGAGTTTTTCTTTTGGTGTAATTCTCTTCACATCACTTGGTTGAAAATAGTGTCTGTGTGGGAGGACATTTTTTTTGTTCTTTTGCAGTATAAGTGTTTACATAATTTTGCGTGCATGTGTGTGTACAGCTGTGGACTGCAGCCTGTTTTTTTTCTTTTTAAACAGTACCATGCGGGTCAGCCTCTCTCTCAGGCGATTGTTTTCCTCCTGGAGCTCCAGGTTGTTGCCATGATCCACCACAGTCTTTCCGATAATAGATGACTGGACAGACAAGTGAAAAGAAACAGGGAAACGACAATATGGAAACTGAAACTTAATTTCACATGTTGAATTTGCTCATTATACAATACTTTACAAAAGTCTTGAACCACCCCTTATTTCTTTAGAATTTGCAAGGAAAATGGGAAATAGGTGCAGTAATTTATTGAAACATGCAAACATAAATGGAAATACAGTAAATAAAACAAAGAGAGTGTATATATAATTCTAACAAGCTTAAAAGTCAATATTTGGTATGACCGCCTTTGTTCTTCAACGGAGCCTGAACTTTATCAGGCAAGCTTTCTTGTAATTTCTTTAATTAGTCTACAGGAATAGTTCTTAAGGCTTTTTGAAGGACATTACAAAGCTCTTCTTTGGATGTTGGCTGCCTTCTGTTCCTTTCTCTGTCAAGATGATTCCATGTCTGTATAGACTCACTGTTTTACCTTCATCCTGACCTCCTCCATAGATATAGATGATGATTCAAACTGAAAATTTCAAATTTGGATTCAGCACTCCATTACAATTGTTGCCACTGGTTTTTAGTCTAGTTCTTGTGTAATTTTGCATGCCCCAGCCATTTTTCCCCATTTCCCTTCCTTAGGAACCACTCTTCCACTGAGACCAGTACTAATGCGACTTCGGTGAACAATAGATGCAGCTCAAGGACCAGATGTGATTTTTAGGTCCTGTGACAAGGAAAAAGCCCAACAAAGACCTATTTCTTAAGAACATGACTTTCAGATAATGTTCATCTTTTAGGCTTGCCACTTCTTTTGTACACCACTTGTCCAGTTTCCTCAATTTATAAAAAACACACTACCCACCATTCCTGCCAATCCTTTTTGGCAATTTTTTCACATATTCAAGGGGTGGCAGAGACTTTTGCACAGCACTGTTATCTGCACTTTCTCATTTTTTACACTTGTCTATAAAGAAAGTTTAAAATTTAGCTTATTTTGTGCATCAAATGATGCAAAGTCAGTTTCTTTTATGCTTGAAAATTGTCACAGCTTTTCCAGAGATGCTTCACCTCCTTCACATTCTCGAGTGCCTTTTCTAGCTCAGCTTTGTCTTTCTGGAATTGCTCCTTCAACTTGCTGATCTCAGACTGAAGCTCAGCCTCTTTCTCTCCACTCGTCTTCTTCAGAGCTTGAAGTGCCTCGATTTTCTCGTCCAGCTGACCCTTTTGTTTGTCCAGATCAGCTCGAGTCCTCTTCAGGTTGTCACGGCAACACTGAAGCTCCTAAGGATAGGCAATCAAAGATGGATAATTTACGTGAGAGTCAGGGGAATATGCCAGGGTACATAATAATGCATTCATAAGGGCCACATGAGTGAAACTATGTCTGTCTGCAGGAAAATGTAGGGAAAAAGAGAGAAAACCTGAGCCAAAGGAAAACCCACACCCACAGCCATGCTCTGACAGGTTAAAAAAAAAGGCTGAAACATACTGTAAAACAAAGGAGATGAGCTTCTGCAGTTCACCCACACAGTGAACATAATCTTTGCTGTATTACCTCAGCTAAAAAGCGGTTATCGTCAGATGCAGGCATTTTTTTCTTCATGGTGAGCAATGAATCCTGAAGATCCTTTAGCTTAGCCTCAAATTCTTCCTTTTCCAAATGAGATTTCTGTAACCTATGGAAAAAAAACTGTCAATTTTTTATACAGTAAAGCCATTAAGAAATACACATTTGCACATATACAGCATTTACATAGATCCAGTAAATGCCACAAACAGCAACCACAGGCAAAAAAACAAAGCTCAAAGAAGTAAACAGCTTATTACAAAATCACCACATACAAAACTTTTAATCAGATTGATTAAACTGATTTATCATTCAATTTTCTACAGTCTATATGTCCATATATTTTGGGACAATTACAATTTTTTTTGTATATTTTTCCTCTCTGTGCACCAGCATAGTGGGTTTTGAGTCTGTCAAAATGTGTGTAGACTTTCAGCTTTAATTCAAGGGGTCTCACAAAAGCATTGCATTAACTGTTTAGGAATTACATACATTTTTCTACATAGCACCCCCATTTTCAGAGCCTCAAAAGTAATGGGACAAACTAACAATTTTAAACATACAGATTCAGCTGCTGCTTGTTTGTGGGTTGCTCTACCTTCAGTTTTGGCTTCAGTAACTGAAAAGCTGCTCTACTGGGCTGAGATCTGATGAATGACTTGGCCATTGAAGAATATTCCATTTTCTTGCCCTGATAAACTCTTGAGTTGCTTTTGCACTGTGCTTTGGGTTATTATCCATCTGCACTGTCCAATCAGTTTTGCAGCATGTGGCTAAATCTGAGCAGAGTTTAGCCCTGTATACTTTAGAATTTATCCTGCTACTGCTATCAGCAGTCATATCATCAATTAACATTACTGTTTCATTCCATTTGTAGCCATGCCCAAACCATAACATTGCTTCCACCATGTTTGACAGATGATCTGGTATGCTTTGGATCATGAACTCCTACTTTCTGAATACTTATCTCTTCCCATGATTCTGGTAAAAGTTAATTTGGTTTCATCTGTCCAAAGAATTTTTTCCAGATCTTGGCAGGCTCTTTTAGATGCTTCATCTTAATGGAAGTCTGTTTTTCGATTAGATTTAGACTTTTTGATTTAAAATACACTGTGGTGGTGTATAGAGGCAAAATTACATATTGTCCCAAAACCTATAGTCCTAACTGTATTTAAAAAAAGAAAAATTTCACCAGCAAAGTAATGATTTCAACATGGATAAAAATGGGCAAACAAAATCAAGAAAGTAACTTATAACTAACACACTTGGGTTTACTGCTGTTAGTAAGGGTTCACTGATCTAACACTCAGATCAGATATAATCAGATACAAAGTCCACTCTGATGGGAATTATTTCAGATGAATTTTAGGGGATGTATATCAAGTTCTGATCAAAACCCGGCTAAATCTACATTACTCAAACCAAACACAACAAGACTAATTTTGTCTCTCACGTTTGAGTGCTGGAGATCGCTTTGTTCCTGCTGAATGAAAAGTCAGTTGAAAGATGGCTTGCATTAAAAATAACTTGAGAGATATAATATTAGAAGACTGAGGCAAAGAGAGTTCTTACAGCATGTTTTCTAAAATTTTCAGTGAGCGGAGTAGATTCTTTGAAATATTTGTTCTTTAAATTTTCAAATGTGACTGTGTTTTTAATGTATGGCCAAAACAGAAAATGCCACAACAGTGTACACCTTTATGCTGTTTAACAGGCTCAAAATGGGTCTCTTGATATTGAATAAGGTCATCTATCATCTATGCTTTTATGGTGAAATAAAAATGACATAGGAGTTATGATACTGACTCCTTTTTGGTCTTGTTTAGCTCCTGCGTGGTGGCCTCCAGCTCCATCTTCCACTGATCTCCCTCATCTCTGCAGTTCTCCAGCTCTTCCTCCAGCGTCAACATTGAGGCGTTTACCCGCTCCCTCTCCTCCTCTATCTGTTCCTGGGACTGACAAACACAGAAACACACAGAAATATCATTTAGAGTTGTGGAAGTAAGTGTTTAAAATGTGTTTATTCCTCACATTCATTTTACCTCCTCATTATTATGACATGTTAAACTGCAGAGTTTTAAAAGGAGTTCATGCACCCAAATCTATCACATCTTCTTTTAATTTATTTTATTTTTAAGGCAAATGCTCAGCCCACGAGAACAGAAAAACAGATCTTTCAGTTCGTGCCTTTATCTGAAATATACTTCTACATGAGAAACATATCAACTAACCAAGACAGAGCAGTGTACAGTTGTTGTAAACAGCAATGCAACTACTTTAATCCTTCCCTTGTCAAATCAATCACCTCAACAAAAGCAACTGCGCCTGTCTGCTTACTTCCTACTCTCAGGCTGATTTTTTTCCCTTCTTACACTGCTGCTACTTTTTCAAAAATTTGCATAATGATCTGTTCCTGTATATACATATATTCTTCAAATTTCTACTTCACCACATCCTGCAGCACCCCGAAATAGTCCACCGGTAGAAGCAGAAACTTTTCGAAAAATTCAACTGGAAAAGTTTTACTCTGCAATCACAAGCAGCAATATTCTCTTTTTCTAACTCTGTACTGGGAACTTAGTCTGACCTTGTAATACTCTGACTAGTGGATGAACACTGACTACATACTGACAACATTAAACTGAATGACAAGATAAGGCCTGGATGTATAATACATCAAAGCACAAGTTAACTTCACCTTGACAATTCACGCAGGACACAAACTGCCTGACAGGTATAACCTGATTGCTCTCGCATGACACATGTACAAAGAAATTACGTATGACGATTACATGACAAAAAAATTCCTTTCATTGATCAGAAATAGATATTTTTCCTGTGATTTCTGCATTGCAGGTTTTTCTGTAATCAAAAAGTTAAGAAATCCTTCCTTGTAAACCCTTACACCTGCAAAACTGTAAGGCCAAATTATAAACCCTGGGCTCTATGTATCGGAGACACTTGGGAAAAGTTTCTTTATGGTTATTACTAGTCCAGAGTGAGATCCTGAGAGAGACTGATATATTTACTTCTTCTTCTTCTTCTTTCGGCTGCTCCCATTAGGGGTCGCCACAGCGGATCATCTGCCTCCATCTCACCCTATCCTTTGCATCCTCTTCCCTCACACCAACCCTCTGCATGTCCTCCTTCACTACATCCATGAATCTTCTCTGTGGTCTT
>VUQH01001780.1:0-16376 GCA_015106775.1 Etroplus canarensis
ATCTAGTGTTGATTCTGTGCTATGTGCTACTAACATATTGTAGTATTTAGATATTTGACCTTTCCCTTCTAAGTTAGTAAGTGTCATTTCCTCTAATATAGAAAAAGACGGTATACACATTATCTGTTTGTGTTTTGAAGAAATATAACTCCTTAACTGCAAATATTTGAAGAAATGCTTCTTCGAAATTTGGTACCTCTGACATAATTGATTGAATGTAAGCAGGACGCCATCTGAAAAAAGGTCCTTCACCTTTTGAATACCTTTTGCATTCCAGGACCTAAATCCCTCATCCTTCCAGCCCGGTGTAAACTGTTCATTACCCCAGATAGGAGTAAATTGAGACAATACGGGCATATCACCTATATGTTTGTGTGCAGCATACCAAATGGATATTGTATTCCTAAGGAAAGGGTTTTTTGTATGCTTTGTAAGTGCTTTAATATCTGAAGAATCACTGTATGAAATTTTAATTGATTTTTAAAAAATATATATTTTATGTAATGGGCCTACACAAAATAGTCCAAATTGGAGGAAGTAAAGTTAAAAAAAATAAGTATTCCTACAAATGGGCATCCTAGGAAATTTCACCCCAAGGTCAGACCATGCAATGCTTAGGGCAAAAACCCAAAAACTTTGGGTCTGCAACTTTGCAAACCTAATCTGTGCAATGTTGCATCTGAACAAACCACAAGACATTTGGAACAATGTCCTTTGGGCAGGCGGAAAGAAGGTGAAGCTGTTTGGCCATAATGCAAGCACTACATTTGGCAAAAAAAACAAATACAGCATATCAGCACACACACTAGCAAACAAGCACTACAATTTGTGAGGTAGAACCCCATGGATCAGACTTGTTTTTCCAGCATACCCCACAGATGTTTGATTCAATTGAGATCTAAGGAATTTGGAAGCCAAGTCAAACCTAAATGTTTAGTCATGTTCCTCAAGCCAGACCTGATTTTTTTTTTCCTGCACTGCAATTTGTTGCTGAAAGGCCACTGATATCAGGTTATATCACTGCCATGAAAGGGTGTATGACAATAGTGTTAAAGTAACAGCTACATGAATCCATGAATTTCAGGACTCAAGGATTCCTGCTTAAAAATTTCCCAGGGTTTTCTCAACAGGCCAGAACACCTTCTTTCATTGCTTTGTAGTCCATTGCTACAATAGCTCTTTGGTCAGATTAAATGACGTGCGCCCATTTGCTTCAATGAGATTTGGGCACCTATTACCCTGTCTTTGATTTGTAAGCCCACTTCTGGTAGGTAGTAACCACTACATACTGGCAACATCCTGCAAGGCTTTCTGTGTAGGAGATGCTCTAACCCAGTCATCAAGCCAGCAGAAGTTTGGCTTTGTCACAGTCATTGAGATCTTTAAACTTGCACTTTTCCTACTAGCAACACATAAACTCCAAGGACTGAATGTTCACTAGCTGCCTCAAGGAGCTCAACTGTTGACAATAGCTAGAAAATATGTGTTATTCACTTCATCTGTCAGCTGTTTTAATGTTTTGGCTGAGAGATGTTACACTGACTACTCATACAATATTGCTGTAGCATCTTCAGCACATAATCTCCTGTACTTTAATTATTTCCTCAAACACAGACTACTGGCATAAAGATGGTGAAAATTTGGCAAAAAGCTTCAGTGGCAAAGAACCACTTTTACTGCACTGCAGTTTCAACAATGTATTTTCAGAAATCCAAGTTGTATGTCATTGGGTTGGAGTGTATGACTCTTCTCCTCCTCTTCTCCTTCACTATGATAGAGAGTACAGTAGGAGGTGAAAGGAGAATTGGAAGATAGATAAGAATTAAAGTGTTGGGCAGGAGACAGGTAAAGGAAAAAAGCTAGTACAGCGCTTAAGAAAGCCCTTTTTGTGCATGGTGCTCAATTATATTCAAGTCAGAGGGAATTGCATCCAGTCATGCATATTGCTGATGTCAATATGCAAAGAAAAAAACAGTTAAGATTTTTGTTCATGCAAAATGCCTCTTGCACAGGAATCAATAGTGGATGCCAATTACTTGAGGTTGAAGCTATCGATGGTTTTTTGTGTCAATTTTTCATCTAATTATGCATCCGCAGCAAATTTACAACAGAGGAGCTGTAATTAAGTATGTTGATTTCATAGAATATACTACTATATGTGTTGCAGTTACCTTCTGGTTCATTTATATTTAGATGCAATTATCAAAAAACCTTTCTTTCTTTAAGTTATTTTTCTCTTATAAAACATGCCAGGCTATGCTGTAATTTTTTAAAATTTTATAGTACTGGAGAAAGTTTACCTTCATATCAGGAGTGGGGCCACACACTAAACACCCAGTCTCATTTCTGTGTCCCACCCTCCCTCACATCTTTTCTCCATTTTCCAACATTTCTCTAAGGTATCGGGGTATCTGCAGGACCTGGAACTGACACCTTCCCCAAACCACAGCCTCCGGCCTGGCTTGTTGCATCATTAGCATTTGGGGGTGGTGTCCTTGCTCATGAAATAGTAGCATACAAGGCCATGGGTACAGGGTGCTACAGTGCCCCCTGTCGCCAAAGGAAGACATCACAGTACCATCTGCCGAATGCCAAAAGTAGCTAAATAAATGTGCCGTAACACGTTTAAACATTATTCCTCTTGCTATTCCTCTAAGAAATATGTGATTCAGGAAGATGCAATAATCAAGTAACGATACTGAAAGATGACTTTATTTCTTCAAATAATGTCAAGCATCATGGTAAAATGACATTACATAGCCTAGTCACCGGTAACTAGAAATAATGCATCTTTAAAAAATTGACAAGCTAATAGCTAAAAGTTTTCACAACTGTCACAAGCATCACAGTGGCATGGAAAATTCACAAAAAAGAGCACAGTGGAAGAGTAGCAGTTTTATGAGCTAAATCCCCTTGTTCACAGAGGCTGTTTGCAAGTGTCCCCATGATTGCTGATATCAGTGACCATCTAAATTATCATTCTCCAACTTTTTGTGATTGAAAACATGGTTACGGTCCTCACAGACGTTTCAAACACTTTGGACATCAGTGCCTCAATGAGGAAATTTATCACCTAAACCTCTGAGCACCAAGTCACATTTGGAGATTATAAATGGAGTACCCACATGAAGGGAAAGCGTTTGGCTTATAATGAGTTGCCACCAAGCAATTTAACATATGCATTAAGTAGTAATTTCACACAAATATCTTTGCTACAAAAGGACACTTGACTGTATTATGCTGTGCAAATTGCTCTTTTGGGATGGTAAAATACTGCACATATTTGGATAGGTTCTAGTCACCTGTGCGTAAATAGCTTATTGTATACTCTTGATCACTGTGTCTAAAGGGACCTCACAGGTAAAAGACTGGCATATTTTTTTTCTTGTTTCATGATAAATTTGTGTGCCTGACGTGCACCCGTGTTGTGTCTGTGCTGTTAAGATATTGTGAGTAATATGGCATGTTTCTGCACAGCTGTGCGGTCTGGTTCAGTTTGAGCTGTTTCTTCTTGTCTGCTGGGTCTGGAATCATAACAAAAACTTTAAGTCCAAGTTTTTATGTCTTTGAAGTATACCTTATTAGCAACCTCCCAAGAAAACTCACACATGCTCTTCAGCTACCCCAACTTCAAGGCCCTTCACATGACTGCAGTATCATATTCTCAATAGTAGTACACAGCTCCTTATATCTTTATTTAAAGTATGCTTCCTTAAGTACTCTTAGATCTGATCCACATTTATGTTTAAACTGTTGCAAAATTAGAACTTTTCATTTCTTCCTGCTATAAACCAAACATGAGTTGTAAAATACGGTGTTTTGTTTTAATCCTCCTGAAGTTGGTAAGAAGACAGTTATAAGGAACTGAAATCACTGCTTTGACATAAAAAATGCACATCATTAATGATGAAATGACAAAATGTGAACTGTTAAATCCATCCTACAGTTCTTTGTGAGGACACAGACTAACTACTTATTGGAAAGTTGTCAACCAGAAAGCTGTCAGCCTCAAAAGCACCAGCTAATCACACAAAAGCAAACAGATCTACAGCTAAACTGCATATTGGTCCTTTATTCCTGCTGCCTAAAATGACCCAAGTAAGTTTCTAAATGACATACAAGAGTGTCTGATTATTTTAGAGGAACAACAAAGTCCACATGAGAAGGTAGTAGGGATGGTGACAGCACCAAGCTACCCAAGCTTGAGTGTCTTCTGGGACCATTCTTAAGTTCGGCTCAAAAGAATTAAACATTTCTTTTGAAGTACTGTAATCTTTTAAATGAGCTAAGAAAAAGCCACAGGATTCTGAGACAATCAGCGTTCAAAAGGACACCAGTCCAGAAAGGCCTGACTCACTTATGCATTTTTAAAGGTGGCATAGCAACAACTCCTAAAATAAAATTTGATAACTTAATCACAAAGACGGTGGGAATGAGGGTTCTCTGAAATCTGATCTTCCCCACGATGGCTGGCAGCCGAAGACCAAATATAGGCGCGGCGCTTCGGTTGTAATTGGGAGCTTTATTGATTTCCGGGCCTGTCGTCACGCCTGAGGTGACCTTTTGTTTGAGAATAATTGCTCTATTAGAGGGTTTATTCAGGCACCTGCTGGGTATCTCAGACACTATTATTGTCCAATAAGAATCCACAGGCAGTAAAATAGTGACCCTGTCCTGATATGTTGGGTGGATGGGGAGTGCCTGACTTTCTGCACTGCTGGGGCTTATCATCAAATGGGAATACAGGGCTGGCTTGGTTCCTTTTCAGGGTTAACATGAGCTGTAATACGGCTGGGAAGCTTGATAAGGTTATATTGCTTCAACTGGGTTGCTTCGTTTCAGAGAAGCAGCCAAACATACTCATTGCACTGCATAGCACCAAGTATGCCAGGCATGAGAATAACTGGTTTGTTGTAAAATATCAATGCACTGCAGGTTTGAACAAATTGGCTACAGTGAATGTAAAACATTGCATTGCATCATCAACAGATTGCCGTTTTTCTGTCCAACTTGAAAGGAAGCGTGCACTTCCATTGCTTCTCTACCACTTCTGAAAAAGTAAGATGCCATTAAAATGCAGCTCAGGTTGTCTGAGGGTTCATACCAAGAGTGATCAGCACACAGTCAACCAAGAATTTGAAAGCTTTACCAGGAAAAGCTTCTCGAGCTGTGGCTAAGCTTCTGGGTGGTTTTGGTGAAGCACACTAGCCCCTCGATCTCAAAGGTCTGAAAGAACTTTGAGGCAGCAGAAAGTCAATAATTAAAAGAAATACTGCCACAGAATCCTGTTTTCCTTAACATAGCAATTCTGTACTTATACAGTTTGGCATGGGCCACAAAAACTTTTGAACAAGGTGTGGCATGCTGACTGCACAAGTCTGCTTTTAAATAAAACATCTTTTGGCAGATCCAACAAGTTTGCGGTGCGTCGTAACTTCAAAAATATTTCATATCAATTCAATCAGAATTTTATATCTAAATATGAAGGGAAGAAACCTTACACTGGCAAATGCAAGCTGGAATGGCATTTCAGTGCAACCTCTGAGGAAACATCAATAAGGCTTTCAAAATGCCTGCTATCCTTTCAAACTTTTTCACTCACCTCGTGTAGGTGTGATGAACAGCCAGCCATACTTCTTTCATCCCATTAATCTCTGTGCTTTAACACATGAAGACAGACCGTGTGCACCCTGTTTCCTGAGGAGATGGAATTATCAGTATTTGACTATTGTTGTTCAAATCAAACTTGGGACCTGGTTGTCACAGATAGCTTTGAAGACGTGCCAGAGGGGCCAAGGGAAACAGACTGATGAACAGCAAGGTGAGTATTTATCACCGTGGTCCAAACATCAAGTTTTCCCCGAGTTTGTGTTGGGAAACTGTCATGCTCCATGTTACCTCTGGCACCGCAACCGAATGACATCATTAAATCTTGGCATAAATAGTTATGAGTCACACACTGCCGTTTGCTGCGATGCCATCACTCTTGCATCTTCTTTTCTTTAGAGTACAGCTACAAAAGCATTTTTGTATGGAGGACCAAAACTGCCACAACTGTGTCCACAGGAAAATGTAAGCTGTCCCCACTGACAGTTTATAATGCTAATTTTTTCAGCTAGATTAGCTAAGTGCTTCAATTTTCTAGGGATCTTCATGCTAGAGGCAGCCATTTCTGTTGTGCTGTCTATTACAGTTAACCCCATGACACATTTAGAATAACAGCTCCCTCATTTGCCTAATGAAGTAGTAATGCAAAAGAAATGTAAAAAGAAAATAGATGACCTAATGAGTCTGGGGAAAATCCATCCATCCATCCATCCATCCATCCATCTTCTGCTGTTTATCCCAGTCTGGGTTGTGTGGGCAGCAGACTGAACAGAGACGTCCAGACTTCCCTTTCTCTGGCCACCTCCTCCAGCTCTTCCAGGTGGACACCGTGGTGTTCCCAAGCCAGCCAAGACATGTAATCTCTATAACGCATTCTGGATCTGCTCCAGGACCTCCTCCCCACCTTAACTGGCTCCTTTCAATATGGAAGAGAAGCGGCTCTACTCCAAGCCCTTTAATGACCAAGCTCCTTATCCTCTCTCTAAAGCTGAAGCTAGGGTCCCGCATATTTATTGACACTGCCTGCATCCACAGGACACAATTACCCTGACATGGATAGGGTTACCAGGGCCCACCCTAGAGCCAGGCCCAAGGGAGAACACCTGGTTCCTGGGCTTTAGCCAATGGGACCAGGCTGGGCTCAGCCAGAAAGAGCCACATGGGCTTACCTTCTCCTGGGCCCACCACCCACAGAAGGGGCCATAGGGATCCAGTGTGGTGTAAAATGGTGCTCAGCGGTGTATGCCCTTGCAGTTCCCGGTTGCCAAAACTGGCCATAGAGTTTGTGGAAAATGCAAGTGGAAAATAAATAAAATTCTTTTGTACTAATGCGTCATAATCCTGCTGTCAAAATCAAAACATGTACACACTTACTAAAACCAGGAGAGACCTGTTTTGAAGCATCTTTGAAAATTGTTGGCATGGTCTCTTTGTGTGACCACTCATGTTGAAAGCTCCTGTTCAGTGGTCTTAATGCACTATTGCTTCTCTAATGCACTGTGTTGCCACAAAGCAGTCATCAGCATAACAGGTCTGGTGTGATAAAAATTGATTTTCAACATGTTCTTTTGTCCCCTGTTGGAAAAAAACACATTTCATGTTATTTGCTAAAGCCAATTGCTCTCTCACAGGAGCAAGGTCTTAATCCAAATCTAAAAGCAACATAAGAACACATAATGCTATGTTACCTCCACTACATCCAAATAAGAGTCCCACCGCAGCCAGGTATTCAAGTTGTCACCTTACAGCTTTAAATATAGTGACTATTTAACAAATCAATTAGTTTAAGTTACACTTGGACTTAAGCTTACTTTAAAGTAAACCCAAACCTTATATTAATTCAAATGTAAGCCAAACTTAACCATACTATCATGTTAAAACTACCTCTGAGAGTAATTTATGTATACATCACGACCATCTCTAGTTAAAATTTCAAGTTTGTTCACGTGTGAACATGCCTTAGAACATCACTTAGAATTAGGTACTGATGACTGCACTGTGCCAACTGTACAGTTTGGGGAAGGAGGAATAATACTAAGGGGTTGTTTTTCTGGGGTTGGGTAGTTGGTAGGGGTTTGATAGTTCCAGTGAAGGGAAATCTTAATGTTTCAGTTTATCATGACATTTTGGATAATTCTGCACACCAAACTTTGTGGGAATAGTTTGGGGAAGTTCCTTTTCAGGTCTACCAAGACTGTGCCTGGTGTGCAAAGCATACATCCATAAAGACAAGGTTAGATGAGTTTGGTGTGGAAGAGCTTGACTGGCCTACACACAAACCTGATCTCACCCCCAGCCAACACCTTTGGAATGAACCAGAATGGAGACTACATGCCAGGTCTTCTCATCCAAGATCAGTGTCTCACTTGAAAAACCTTAATCAAATCTTTCAGAAAGCATTCCCAGAGGTGTGGAAGCTGTTGTAGCTGCAAACGGTGTTATTTCATGTAAATAACTGTACATGTAGTTTTGGAACAGGATACCATGAAAGTTGGCCTGTAGGTGTAATATGTTGTAGGTCCAATACTTTAATCCATACTGTATATCTTGAGCCAAACTCACTTCAGTACAATTGTTTGGAAATTAAAGTGTGACATCACAGTGACAACTTCCATTTTTTGTATACACTGTGTGAATCCACTATGTTAGGGAGATAAGCCTCTATGCAAGCTTAAAATTATGATAACTATTAATCTATTTTAGTTTTGGTTTTCTGTGTTTGAAGACGCCCACCCTTGTATTTTAAGCACATTGTTTGCCCAATTTTATTTGTATTCTTTTTCAATAAAGAATCCCCATACTTCAAAATTTTCACATGATCATCATTATTAACGTTCACAGGATCCAATCTTTAAAATTTAGATTAAAAGTAAAAGACATTACATTTGACACCCTAAGATCTGAAAGGCCAGGAACTTCAAAAAGCAAGTGTTCTCTACTCATAGCGGAATCAGATAAGTACAACAATAACTGTTAATTTTGATATCTTACTGGCCTAAAGCCAATTCAAGGGTCAGTAACAGCTGGTAAAAAATTGGTGATAAAAAGTCACTGAAGAGCTTTCTAAGCTTCATTTAGGCCCAGAGATTACCCAGGAGTGTAGTTTTTTTCTTCTCTGAAAAGATAGCAAATGACTGAGTGAGGGGGAACCTATATTTCACTGATATAAGCAGGGATAGAGCTTATAATTCAGAGGCAATTGACAGCACCCTGAGGATCACTGAAATGAGATAATAAACTGTGAAAACCCTGTGTGGAACTGTGTGGACTTCGAATCCCGAAAAATGGTAAAGACAGAAGATTCAATCATGCTGTGTAAGTGCCACTTAAAGTATTTTAGTATCTTTTCTTGGTCGTATAAAGCAGATGAATGATAAATCGTGTCAGGGCAATTAAGTAAGTAGGCTGCTTTAAAAAAAATCAGTAACACAAAAGTTGTTCAAAAATTTCTTATCTAGATGCATGTTCCTTCAAACTATAAACTGAAAATGCAGGGGTTGAAAAGCTCATGAAAACATTGGCTTCCTGTAGTAATTAGCACCCTGCGTAGCATGCCAATTCAAGCAAAGATGCCGATGTACCACATTTTTCATATCAGGAAAACAATAGCCAAATCAAAAGCCTCAATCATGCGTCCTGCAGTGTTTGATGTTCGAACAAAGTTGGGTGCTCATTTGCAGGAGCACTTTGAAATTAGGGCTGCATGCTCATTTGCCAGAATGAGATGCACATTAGCTGAGCATTTGTCTAACCAGCGACTGAAACTAAATCAAAAGAAAAGCGTAAAACAAGACGGCAACACAATTAATGACCAATATTCATTTTCCCTATAAGCTTTGTCTGTTTTTTTCTTTTTTTTCTTCTTTATTTATCTCTGTGTGTGTTCTCTTTGTGCAAAGCTGCATATTGAGCAAGAGCATCTCCATAGAAACCAGGCTGCTACTGGGCATTTGGAGTGTGCCCAGAAAATGTCATGATGAAAGTCAGTAATTCAGCAATGGGCACTAAACACCACTGAAGAGACATTTAATGGTTGCCAATATTTTGAGCATGGGAAAACAGCAGGGGGTTGACATCGTCACCTTGTGCCACCTCCCTTCTACGCACACTTAGCTGGAGGAAGCAGGAGTGGGGTGCGTGCCAGCTGATAGGCAGTCCACGATGGAGTTGACAACATGACTGCCAGACAGATGACATAGATGCATGCTTTTCAAGTACAGAAAGATGATATTGCATTCAGCCGCCTACTTTCACGCTCCCGTTGCTGTAGTGGGATGAGCTGTCACATCAAAATCCTCAAGTTGGTCAGTTTGGAGCGTCATTCTATTCCCCCGTGGCAAGAATTATTGCAGTCATAACAATAACACTAAAGGTTTGAGGCGATAAATGTCAGCAGGAACATTGGTTAGAAGCCCGGGCTCTGAAAAGAAAACCCATCCTTAAAGGTCTGTGCCTGGCTGAACACCCAGATACCAAATTATGGGCCTTTAGCCCCCTGCTACAGAGTGGCTCTATGTGCTGTCTCATCAGACAATTTGCAAGAAAGAGAATAGGAATCTGTTGTTTATTAGTTTCTAAGTGGGGATTTTTAACAAACTCCAGCAGACATTAAGGGTAAATGCTGAAAGCAGAGTTTAAACAAGACAAAGCTACTGACATCACAATATAACCTCAGCTTTGTGTATCATTTTGAGATGTCACATGTCCTCCAGCAGTGGCACAAACAACCCCTGGCAGCATGTCCAATGAAGCTGGAGCACGAGCGTCTCCTAGTTCACATCTGAGCCTTCAGGCAATTACCTGCTTATCATTCGTGACTAGCACTCTCTCTTCTGAATGTTTGTCACAGGCGTGGAGGTGGAGCCGAGACGACAGAGGGACCCAAGGGGGGGCCAACAGTGAACCTGGAAATGCTCAACGTTTCAATTAGAGGCTCGATGGAACACGGTGGCTCCTGATCGCCTTCCTGCTCCGCAGCTCTAGGCCCCTAATTAGAGCAGGTCGATAAGCTCAGAAAGCACAGCTCGAATGGAGTGAGGCGAGGCACAGATAAACACAAACGAAGACGAGAATACAAAGACATTAACTTACCCACTGAATCACATGTGCTTTATATGGTGCTGCATGAAAGACACAGGGAAATATACTGCTGACAGTCTGAAGCATGATTAATCTGGCATCATGCATCACGCATACACAATCACTGGTTGCATTTACATGCCCATATTTCCTTCATTCTGGTTGAAATTATTCTGGTTTAAGCTTTTGGCTCAGCTCTTTACATGGAATCTGTTTTGGTTTGGTCTGGTATGGTCTGGTTTAGATGCATGAATGAGCATGCATTTCAATGGAAAATCGCAAAAGTGATGAATATTTGCATTTATCTGCATTTTCGCTCTTTCAGCATTAATCTGTTTATCACCTGAATAAGTAGATTTTTCTTGATCATTGTGATTTATGCAAAAGTGAAATACAATGTTTTATTTTACACCTTCGGTTGACAGTTCTTACTGCCTGAAGTGAGGCCTGTAATCCCAGAGGAGGAAACAATCAGGTTTCAGAGTTCGAGTTGTCGTATGGTTCATTATGGTGGATTTGAGGCTCTTAGACAATAACGTGTAAGCTTGGTAAACTGATTAAGACCAGAGGGAACAAAGTGGGTATAGTTTCATGTGCTTCATGGAGCACTGCAATGTGTAGCAAGACATTATCAGATTCACACAATCTGGACCACACTGTGACCATACCTAGGTTTGGGACTTTTTGGGCAGACAGGGATATTAATCTGAGCAGTAAGAAGAAATGTGGAGGGATTGCAATGGTTGTGACTGAAAAGTGGTGTGATCCTAGACATGCTGATGTGAAGGACTGTTTTTGTGCCCTGAATATTGAACTTCTAGCAGTTGGAATGCATTCATACTAATTGCCAAAGGGAATTTTGTTATTGCCACTGCTGTTTGAATCCAGTTTGAATCAACAAGCTGTTTGGAGTCATCCATGGGCTGACAAAAAGGGCATCCAAATGACTGTGGCTATGGATAAATAATGGATCCTGACCACCCTCTGCACTACTTAATAAACAGCATTCTCTTGCTCTTCAATTTTTTTGTATTTTCTGGTTAATCGAGCTTTGTCTTTTGTGTAATTCTTCTACTTTCCAAGCAGTTTTGCTCTGTCAAACCATATTTATTTTAGTGAGATAAGTTTCTTCTTTTTTTTTTAACATGTTTTGGCTGCTGTAAAACAGCAATTTCCCAACTTTTGTGATAAATTAACTATTTCTTATCTTATTCCACTTCTCTGGCAGCAAATGAATTTTCATTCAGGGATTGAGGTGTTTATATGGTTATCATTTTTATTCTCACTGGGTTTTAAAATGATTACAACCAAAATGTCAGGCTTCATGTTGGACATTAAAACTGAAAAATTCCTATTCAAAAACCTGTTATAGTTCTATAAAAGATATTAGATTAGATACAGCATTATTCTAAACGCCTTAACCTTATTTATCCCCATTTGAAAAGGAGAGAGGAAAGAAAGTCATGGCTTAGACTTCTGGGCAAGTTGCTTCATTTATGGAAATACGGCTGTTCAGGTTGATAAAGAAAAAGTGGAACATTGTTTAATAGCATCCATATGCATATTCTGTGCTGACTCGCATAGCTTAGAGACACAATTAGAATGCAACAAAGAAGCACAAACATATTTTTTTTTAAAAACCTGACAGAAAGAACTGCTGACCTTTTCCTAAATGAGGCAGTTTTACACACTATTTGGAAACTCCTCCTGAGGTGTTTTCATAAAGCCTCAGACACACAAACACACACAGATTCATGGACACATACACACAGAGGATGTCAGCACTGACTATTAGTGAGATGGAGGATTGTCATGACATTTAGTTTGACCGTTGCTCCAAACATTGAATATTTATTGCAGTATTAAAGCCCCCCCCCCACCCCCTACCCCCCACCCCCATGCTTTATAAGCCATTTCGGCAAAGAACATTTAAATCATGACAACAATCATGATGAATCGCCATGCTGGCTGCCTGGCAATCTCGCCTCTAATCTCCACTTCAGACCCCAACATCACAGCTCAATTGTTCATAATTGCCCTTTAGATGAACTATGGCACAAACATTAGGGACATCCAATTCTCCTCTAAATCCATCTTCCATTGCCTCTTATCAGTCAAGGGCACTCCGTAAACAGGAGGAATTGGCCTGTCATCGATTAGCATTCCAAAACTGAATAATCTTGTCACTCTTACTTTTTCCGAGTCTATTTGAGCCGTTCTGCTTATCTCGCTTATTAAAACTTGGCTACGCTAAAAAGGTTCAACAAAGTGATTTAAAAAAGAAAAAAAAGGTAAAAGGGTATGTGAAGACAGCGACTGTTCTGACACCATGTTTGCTACTGATTCTTCACCACTGGAAAAATCTATGAGGAAGTTTCACAATAAAAAAAGGTTCTGTTTAAGCATTTTGCATATTCTCATATAAAGAACTGCTCACACTGAGGAAGCAAGGTGGTCATCCTGTCTCCTCCCTCTAGCTTAGTAATCACTTTGAAAAAGCAGTCCGCGACTGTGGTTATGATACAGTATATAGACAAAGGTACTGGGCCATCTACACATTGCATTCACAGGAAATTTTATGACATCCCATTTTAAATCGATAGGTATTAATCTGGAGTTGAGAATCAAAATACTTTATTAATCCCAGCGGGAAATTATTAAAGTTAATCCCTCATTTGCAGAGATAACAGCTTCCACTCTTCTGGGAAGGTTTGCTACAAGATTTTGGAGTATGTCTGCAGGGATTTTTGTCCATTCGTCCAGAAGAGCATTTGTGAGCTCGGAAACTGTTGTTGCATGGGAGGGCCTGACTCACAATCGCTCTAGTTCATCCCAAAGGTGTTGGATGGAGTTGAGGTCAGGGCTCTGCGCAGGCCAATCGAGTTCTCTCACACCAAATTCATCCAGCCATGCCTTTATGAATCTTGCTTTATGCACTTCAGCAAAGTCATGCTGGAACAGAAAAGGGCCTTCCCCAAATTGTTCCCAACAAAGTTTGGAAGCACAGAATTGTCCAAAATGTCAGCAGAGTTTTGGCAACTTTTTGTCTTCTTGGCCTCAGCACACAGTGACCCTAGTCTGTAACTTTATGTAGTCTCCTTCTTTGTGACTGAGTTCCTGCGGTTCCTAAATGCTTCCACTTTGCAATAATACCACTTAAAGTTGATGGTGGAATATCTAGGAGGAAAGAAATTTCATAAACTGACTCGCAATGGAGGCCTCCCATTACAGTACCACACGTGAATTCAGTGAGCACTTTAGAGTGAACCATTCTTTAACAAATATTAGCAAAGGCAGACTGCATGGGTAGGTGCTTGATTTTATATACCTGTGGCAAAGGGACTGAATAAAATACCTAAACTGAATGATTAAGAGGTGTTGTCCAATACTTTTGTCCATACAGTACAGCACTAGTTAGTCACATTATTGTTGTGAGCTTCTATTTTCTCTGTAGCAAGATGATTAGCTTGGCCACTTGTGAAAAAATACTTTCTTCTTTTTGTAATTAGGTGATAAGACATATCAGAAATATTAGGTGCCACCCATGTCAGAGAAAAAAGTGAGATGCTACAGAGCTGATCTGGAAGAACCATTCCACTTTCTTTTAAACCCAGTGTACAGAAACTGCCACAGCCTGGCATAGCAGAGGCAAGACAGTCTTCAATGAATGGGGGTAAATCTGCTTCTAGATGAAAAAGTTTTAGTTTTCACATACAGAAAATACAACGTCTTGCAGGGAAACCAATTTCCCCATGAAATGCTAGTATTTTACTAATGCATTGCGACAGGGCACACTCCCTTGATGCCACCCATTTACACATGTTAGGAGTGGTTGATGAGGCCGAAAGTGACCGCTATCAAGTGCCTGCTACTAGACATTCTCTGCTACTGCTGGCTTCATGCCTGAAAATGGCAGATGCCATAAACTGGCTCATGGTGCTGTGACTTATATGATAATTAATGAAAATACAGAAGCAGATCTACATTCTGTCTCAGCCCCTTCTATTGAAAACAAACAAAAGATAACTGCCAGAAGAAGAAAATGTTTACCAAATGAAACTGACATTTTGGGGGTTATATCTCCATAGGGCCCCATTCATTCTGGACTATCCTAGAAGAACCCATATACAACCACAAGTCCAAAGAGCAAGCATTCTCTATTACATTAGGAGTTTTATGGCGGCTATTGGTAGTTAGCCAAGCTTTGTGTCCATTCACTATATAATGATGAGTTAATAAGTCTTGAGCCTACATTGCTTACACTAGTGAGCAATGTGCAGCAGTCAATGGTGGTGCTAGTCTGGTGAAAGGTGTAATGTTAAAGGTAAAGCGTAAAATGTAAACACATTCGAATAATGGAGTTTATCATGAGCACAAAATCCAATCATGTTCAAGTGATGATACCTGTAGTACCATCACTTTTCATTGTTTTCATTGTTTTTCTTTGTTGTTATAGTGCTAAATAAAAACCCTGAGGAATGAACTGAACCGTGGCATGAGCCACATTTTGGATTTGGAGAATCATTACATCCCTAAATTCACACCCGTTTACCAAAAAGATGTACTACTCACATTTACTCCTGTCCTTACTGCCTGGAAACCTTTTTGTTGAGCATTTTTTCCTCCGGCAGAGAAGCTTACATTAAGTTCAACTGAATTAAAAAAAAAAAAACAGCAAATAAGCTACATTAGCATTCTCTATCCAGTCCTTTACCCTCAGCCTTACTGTCAACTCCCATGCAAGTTAATGCCCTGATAACTGCAGTTGCATTGAAATTGATTTATTTTGCTGTCTAATCCTACTATTTTAAACGTGTCAGGGCCTGCGTTCACTATCGACTAATTTGACACTCTCACAAAAGGATGTTTAACTTGTGATGGTGCAAAAAAAGACAATCTACAAAATATACAATATAATCACAATGTTACACATGCTGAAATGAAGTATCCATTTATGTGCAGACACACCAGATTTTGTATAAGAAACTGCATGTGAAGAAACAGAAAGTGACTGCAATAATGCTGTGCTTTATGTCACATTCTGCAGGTAAGTTCATGCAAAAGCACAAATGTCAAAGCTGGTGTACAGATGATTCTACTCTAGTCCCTGGTGTGCAAGCGGCTACATTCATCAACATCTGTTTAAACACATATCATGCGAGCTATTCATCTGCAGGACACCGAGGCAGCAGCACTACCACAGGGAGGTGAAAGAAACAAAACATGGGCTGATTAAAGCCATACTTGTCTGTGCATTAAAACAGGAAACATGTTGAAGTCAAATCTCATCAACTTTACAATTTTTAAAGCTTTCACCATCCTAAAAGAGCATGTTCCCATCTGACTTCTTCCCATCAATATTTTGGTTTGACTTTCAAGCGAGCATCTTCACATTTTATGCTTGAATTTATCAGCTCATAGCAGACAGGCTCCATTTCAAGTAAACAACATCTTATCAATATTTGACAACGGTACACCCTGAGAAAACTCACTTAAGATCAACATGACATCGAATACGATCAAGTTACTAAGTAAGCAGCCCCTCTTAGAAGAAACATATGCTATTGGGACTCATGTTACATGTTTTTCTAAACTAAATCAGAATGCCAAATTCATCTCATACACAAAATAACACCAAGCACCCCTAGTCAACTGACAGCAAAGAACTCAGCAAGGTGAAAACAGCTACA
>VUQH01001781.1:0-17298 GCA_015106775.1 Etroplus canarensis
ATTTCTAATCCTGTCCATCCTGCTCACTCCTAGGGAAAATCTCAACATCTTCAGTTCTGCCACCTCCAGCTCTGCTTCCTGTCTTTTTGTCAGTACCACCGTCTCCAAACCATACATCATAGCAGGTCTCACTACTGTCTTGTAAACCTTCCCTTTTACTCTTGCTGCTATCCTCCTGTCACAAAGCACCCCTGACACTCGTCTCCACCCACTCCACCCTGCCTGAACTCTCTTCTTCACCTCTCTTGTGCTCTGTCCGTTGCTTTGGATGGTTGATCCCAAGTATTTAAACTCATCCACCTTTGCCACCTCTACTCCTTGCATCTTCACTGTTCCACCTGCCTCCCTCTCATTCACACACATGTACTCTGTCCGATAATTAAAATTCATTAAGCTGTCAATGGGGCTCACAAACATCAAAAGTCATTCAGCATAATAAAATAGTGATTGTAAGAATAGGGACAGTAGAATGTTGCCAACTGACCTACAGTTCACTTGTAAAGAAGGGCCCATGCAAACACTCGTTTTATGAACATAAGAATCCAGATCAATACTCTTAAGACTACCAACTTTGTGAAAATGGAAAAGTGCCTGAAAAACAAAAAAAACAGTTTGAGTGAAGGCCCATTAGGTGAGCATTGTGTGTAAGTTTCCCTAAAATCGGACCAACAATCTAGGGGAAGTGTTTTTTGTGAAAATAGCGAAGTGCCCCTAAAACAACTACAATCACTTTAAGCACAATTTGGGCGAAGAACCATTAGGTCATCATTGTGTACTAGTTTGATTAAATTCTGACCAATACTGTATGAAAAGTAGCAATTTTTGCAAATTGTAGACAAATGGACAGAGGACACACGCCTCACCATGGCATTAGCTCAACACTCCTTCGGCCGGATGAGGTAAAAACAAGTTTGGCCACATTAATCAAATGATACATAACGATGAATAGAGTATTCATTCTGTATCTATTTAGTCTGCAGTATAAACATACATAACATTAACTGATTGTGTAATTAACTGGCTTGCACAAGCTTTGACAAACACCTTTCAAAGTGGTTGCAAGTCCTGAGTCACTGATAGGGGCTGACAAAATGTAAAATATTAATGCTCTTTAAGAGTGAAATACAAAACTGCTAACTGTACAGTAACCAGCAATGACCCATTGCAGAGAAACCCCACCTGTACTACATGTTTGTCTTCCTGCATCTCTTTCACCTCAGATAGCAAAAAGTGACTGTTAAACTGATTATAATTTCTATAAGGTTTACCCATTAATGATTTGTCTTACTTGCGTGCGAGGAAGCCTCTGGCAGCACTCTGGAAGCGTATTATGGTGTCTGTGATCTTCAGGTCTCTCTCTTCTTCCAGGTGAGCCAGGACTCCAGCTCTGAAGAAGACTTTACTCTGACCCACCCTGAACAGGTTGTGATCCAACTCCAAAGCATTGATCTGAACGAGAAGGGTTAATGTAAGTAGGCCAAGCTAATATCTGAACAACTGCAGATTATGGTGAGGTTGCACCTGCTGAAAAGTTGCTTACCATAAGTTCTGATGCCTGTTTGCCATCCATGAAAGTGCGAGGGATGGCATTTGGAGTTAGGATCTCATATCTGGAAGGTAAATTATTATTATTTTTTTAGTGTGTGATTGAGTAAGTGATATAAGGCTGAGGATGTGCAAAAAGAGTCATTAGCAATCCCCACAGAAGGACTTCAGGCATGTAGTGTATACGTGTATGTGAGAGACAGTAGTTTAATTGCACACCTCTGTCTGAACTCCTGGAATGGGATGCGGTTAGGGAAGCCCTGTCTGCAGATACGGATCCCCTCCAAAACACCATTACACCTCAACTGGTCCAAAACCAGGTGGGGTGACAGCTTACCGGCCTGAAGAAAAGAGGGAAAGGCAGGAAACACATGAGTAAAAAGAATGAAAGTGGTAAAGGTTTTATACAGTTTACTTCATGTTTCTTTACTCTTATTCCCCCCCCCCATCCTGACCCCTCTGGCTCACCCTTTTCTCATGGTTGGGGATAATGCAGCGGAGGAAGTTGGGATTTGTGTTCCTCAGTGTGGCCATTAGCTTAGTAAGAGACTCTTTGTAGAGTTGACCAACAGTCCTAAACATTCCTTTCTTTGTCTTCAATCCTGCTGCTCCAAATGTGACTGGCCCACTGCTCTCTCCGGACGACACCTGGTCCAGACCCACAATCCTGTCCACTAGTCAGAAACAGAGAGCAGGGTCTCACTTATCAATTAGCTAGAGTAAAAATAATTAAAAGAATAATCTCTTTGCTAGGTGTGATTTGGCATTTCATGTCTGAGCGAACAGGTTAATCCCATGACATAATGACTTTACACCTGCTTTCACATCTGCTATTAAACTCTGCATAAAGATTGATATCAGATAGAGTTTGGGTTTCACTGATTTCAGAACCAAAACCAGTAGCATGTATTGATACAGCCAATATACACACATGCACACACACACACAGTCTTAACACAATGCATGTATCTAACGGGTAAAGCTTTTCAAGCTTAACCTGTTAGCTTTGGACATGTCTAGACAGGCATGACTACAGATCTGTCTGAAAAGGCTATGATGATTTATTTTGTTCCTGAACTGACATCAGTGAGAGAAATAGGTTGGTAATGCTAACAGACGATATAATACAAAGAGAGCAAAGAGCAGAAAGATTGAGAGGCCAGTATCACCAATCTGATCTGATTTATAGCTTTCGGCACAGCAAGTGTGCTCCCAGTCCTCAGATGCAATTTCAACTAAAATAATAGTAAGCATAATTACTCATTTTAACTCTTTGATAATGACATGAAATTTCCAATTTCAACAAAGGGCCAAATATGTACACTGATTGAATTATTCTATGCTATTTAATAGCCAGTACACTAAGGCAATATGTGACATCTTTAGAGCTGATTCAGGATCACATTTCTGCATGCAAGGTTGGTTTTATGTATTTATTTTAGGACAATGCATGTAATAAACATAATTTTACATTTATTAGAGAGAGCCAATTGACAAATTTTCAATTGCTGTCCTTTTATTTGGCCAGATTTTAATTTTTAAATCTAGATTCAATTAAACTTTTCCAGCTACATTTGTTTCCAACACTACAGCGAAGCACTACTCTGTGGTGATCCTGAATTTTGCTTTTGTGTCAAATGAAGTCAAGTTTCTACAAACAAAGATTACTTTGGGAATTACTATGAAGAGAAAAGGCATAATTAAACAATCACAGCACTTATACTAAAAGCCCAAACTTGGTGAAAGAGAAATTAGATAGCAACATGAAAACAGAGTGACAATATGATACAACACAACACTACCACACAAAAATAAACTAAAAAGGAAAAACACCTGAAAAAGCACAAAACAATCAAAAAATGGGCAGCCAGAAAATAACATTAAAGTAAGAAGTGGCAGGAGAAAGGACTGTGAGGAGGTAAAGACAAAACCTACTGTCCGAGCCATTAGTCTGCAGTGTGGCATAGGAGTCAAAGAAGTACACACGAGGAAGAGTTTGAATGTCTGATGCAGGAAGCATCAGGAGAGCACAGGGAACAAGATCAGAGGGAAGAAAGGAATGAGCCCAAATGAGCACCAAATGGGAAAATAGCAAACAATAAAGGAGAAGACAAGAAGGAGGCAGATCAGAAGAAAGAGAGAAAGAAATAGCATAATAGAGAAGACAGAAATATAGTAAAATTAATACATTCTTGCATTAGAAAAAGATTCATTCTTTAGAACTGACGGACTTGAAAAAATATTGAGGATGAAAACATTTTTGATTTTTCATTTCTATACAAAATCCATGTCATAAAGGCTTTATGTACAAAGCAGTGCGTGAAAGAATCAGTCTTACCCTCTTTCCAAAGCTCTGAAACGAAATGATCAGATGACTGATGGAGAAGAGACGCTACGTTGTCATTCAGGGGATCCATGTTCTTCACTAACCAATCATCGGCCTTATAGTCCACCTGAGGATGGAGGATAGATATAATAGCTGAGATGCAACATCACCGAAAACAGTAAACAGTGAATCGGCAAGGTGTTTTGTTTGAATGGGAAATAATATATTTTTAAAAAACGAGAGATACCTTTCCAGCATAGTGAATAATGGAGAAGTCAGCTTCCCCACGTGGCTGCTTTGATTTGAAGAATTTTGGATGGCTTCCTTGCTCAGCAGACAGCTTTTCCACAAATGAGCGATCTGTGGCCCGAGGGAACCAGCACTCTTCATCCAGCAGGGCCAGAACACCAGGTGGGTGGGCCTGAAATGGACAGGGAAGAAATTATGGAAAAAATGTGGATTTGATCATTCAAAGTGGTAAAATAGTAAAGCGTGATACTGCTCGCTTGTATTACTTCGTCAACAATCTGCACTTTATTTTACTATAATTAAACAATCATGCTGTTGTTGTACAATCCCCATGCATAGCTCAATAGTTTTATGGAAAGTACATATCAGTTATCAGAATTTAAATTTTCATCTCGTCACAGATAAGAATGTGTTTTAGTGCATATGTACTGGTCTCTCAATGAGGTCAATGCAGGGTTGTAAGTCCAAGCCAAAGTCAATAAAGTTCCACTCGATGCCCTCTCGCTGGTATTCCTCCTGTTCCAGAATGAACATGGTGTGGTTGAAGAGCTGCTGCAGTTTCTCATTGGTGTAGTTGATGCACAGCTGCTCAAAGGAGTTAAGCTACACAAGAGGGAATTAGGAAAGCAAACAAAGATTTAATAATTCAAGTAATGTAAACTGAAAAAGAACATGCAACTAGATACATTTGTAAAGATATGACATTGTATACAATTCACACTGCTGCACACCTTCAGTGCTGCTCAATTGTGTTATTTGTCCATCAAAAACACAAAAATAACTTTTAGAATTTCCCTTATCATTAATCCACAATCATTCCTTACTTATTATGCTGCCTGATCACATGCACACACCTGGAAGATCTCAAATCCAGCTATATCAAGGATTCCTATGAAGGAGGCTCCCTGTCTCTGTCTGCGGTCCAGAGCTCTGTTGATCCTGTGAACCAGCCATCTGAACAGACGCTCATATGTTGCCTTCGCTAGGGCCTCCACAGCAAAATCAGCCTGCATGAAACGGTATACATAGTCACACTCCACAGGGATACATTTTTATTAATGAATGAACAAGTTTTTTTTTTTTTTTACATATAAAATCTTACTTGTTCTTTAGTCTGGGCTTTCTGGACATATTCCCGTCCCACTTTGATCCTTGGGGTGAGGATGGCCCGAGTGAACTCCAACACATTGATGCCCAGCAGATGGCAGAGTTTCTGAGCAGCTGTGTTATCAGGCATGGACGCCTGGTCCTGGTTCTTTTCCTTCATGAAAGATATGTTCCCAAACTGGAGCACAGCAGAGATCACTTTCAGCATAGCTAAAGAGAGGTAAGACAGGGACGGAGAAGATGATTTATAGTAAGGCTCAAATGTGGAAGAAGAAAACTTTTTTTCTCTGTCTCTCTTCTCTTACACAGCGACTCCTCGGGGTTGAAGCCCATAATAGCCATAGAGTCCATGGTCTGAGTGAAATTCTCTGAATCGCTCTGACCAGGTACAGGGATGGAGCCTCCACTGAGGAAGCGATACTCATCAGCAGTACCCAAGAGCAAATCCTCTGGGGAAAAGGAAACAGACAGATTTAAATACAAAAGACAGATCATTAAAAAACATAAATACAGTTTACTAGACTGTTTTACAAAAATAAAAAATAAAATAACACATGTAATGTTATGTAGTATTGCACTGTTTTATAATCACACTCCTTCTTATACTCACTTCTAGTTTCCTCTGACGCGCCACATAACAACTGGTAAAAGATGTGGAACGTTCTTTCATCCTTGGCCTGACGGGTGGCCCGGGACTTTTCAAGGAGGTCTGAATTTATATAGTCACGGATGTGTACAACAGAAAGGTTAACTTTTTTAAAGTGGTTTGCAATACTGTATATATATGAATATATATATTATATATGAATCTTTAAATACACAGTTAATTTTGGATGCTTTTAGAAACACATCCAAATCGAGTAATCAAATAAAATTCAGAAAGCCCTTAAGTCAGTCCAATCATCTCATACCACTATGCTGTAAAGGCATTACCCCTTTAGAATAAGAGTGCATGGATCTTTAAAAAACTTTTAAGATGTACCATGAAAGGATACAGGTTTCAATGTTGGCACCAACAATGTATCCCGCCACGTCAAAATTAATGCGGATGAATTTACCCTGAAAAAGAATAAGAAGTGCTTTATGTTTCAGTTCATTTCTTCTCTTAATGGTGATACTGGTGACAGAAGATTCTCTGCTTGACAAATTCATCTAGCCCACTCTTACAAATCTAGAGGAATTGTCATTCTTGACAGTCTTTGCGTTGCCGAAGGCCTCCAATATAGGGTTTGCCTGCAGCAGCTGCCTCTCCAGCTCACCCTGAGACACACAGCAGACATCTGATCAGCTTCACAAAACTTCACACATGACCACTTCATAGAAAGACTTCCACAGGGCCTATGGACTAAAATGCATACTTACTGCTCTGTTCAGAAGAACTACTGTTCTGTTATGTAAAGTAATAAAAAAAAAAAATCCTGACTCATTCTGAAGAGCAGTGACACACATACTGATGCATTTTAGGACCCAGTACAGCATCCACAGCTCCCCATTCCCAGTCACAAGAACAAATGATTCTCAACGTAATTGAAATAACTGGCTCTCATTAGCAATTTGTAATAAGGTCATCAATTGTGTGGCACATTTGCTTATCATATATTTTATCATTTATTTTTATTAATAATTTTACTTCTAACATCAGTAAAAGACAACTATCAACTTGGTTGAGAAGCACTGTTACAGAGCAACATGTAAAGCTGCAGCTTTGTTACACAGGCTATATATTGGCTGATTTGAGCTAGCTGCAATGCATTATTGCAACTGTTGCATTGCCAGTGCAGCAGCTGACGATGCAGCAGCAGCAGCCAGTGATGTGCATCAAAGGAGGTAGTTAGAAGAGATGGTTATATGGACAAAACTATCAAAGAACGCCAGCCAGTCAACACAAAAGGCAGATACACACACAGAGAGACCAAGAAGCCAGCCCTTTGATAGTGACAAAAGACAGCGCAAACAATGTGTGCACTGCACACATTAACAAAGCCATATAGTTAAGTGTGTACACTTCAAATGCTACACACACAAACAGCTGCAACAACACACCCACACCTGCTCCCACACCAAAATCTGCACTCATTCAAGTTCTTAATGTTCAGTTTGTGTTATTAAAACCAGGTCTACAGCAGAAATAATTTGCAGTTCTACAAATACATGAGGCTTTTAAAGGTCACAAGGAATGGAAAACCAACCATCAGCCCACCGGGTATAGGAGCAAGAACTGAACAAACTGCCAAAAATAGAGGCCCACAAGGCCAGGGGTTATTCAGAAAAAAGTCAGAAAGACTATATGATTCTCATCTCTCAGAGAATCATATCAAATACAAAAAAATTCAGGAAAGGTTTAAACTCTAAAGAGTGTGACTCCCCATAAGTAAAACCCAAGTTTTCTAAATATTTCATACTCACATATTGCATACTCTGGAGAATTGTGGGGGGGAATGAAGTTTTAAGGGGGATGAGATTGGGTGGATGGATTAACATGTGGATTGGATAAACAAACAATAAAAACACAAATAAGACAACAATCACAACAACAAACAAAAGAATATTAACAGGCAAAATCAAATATACAGTATAGGGTTTGATTGTTAATGAGGAAGAGCATCAGTATTGACAGTTCAAAGGTTTACGGTTACTCTGTTTTGAGTTAGTCAGAATGATTGTGCAGTTGATTAAGCAGAAAATAGGACCGGAGAAAGCAAAGGGAAGGACAAGACAGTCGGATGGAATTAACTCACCCTGTTCACCATAGTACTGCCTCTTGTTAAGGACCTAGAGCCATCCATCTGAACATGCAGGCAAGAGAGAATGACAGTGAAGAAGGAAGAGAATGAGGGGAAAAAAATGCAGGAAGGAAGTTAAGAAATAATGCTCAGAGAATCCAGAAAAAGGATTGAGAGCGTTTTCTGCAGCTACAGAAAACTTATGATGCTTATAATATTACTCTATAGGAAAGCAATATGACTGAGGTCCAGGATTGGGTTAAGGATAAACATAGTGGAATTTAGAGAAAATTTAAGTTATGAAAGGTAACCTGTGGAATTTTCGACCTTTAGAAGCATTATATAGTAGGCAAAGGCAGGGAGGGAGGGAGGAGGAGGAGGAACAAGAAGTAGAAGACTGCTAGCTTGTGAACTTGGATGTTAACGATACAGGATTGAACGAATGGTTTTATGACAAAGGAAGCTGAGTTAACATGATTGTTAGACTTTGAGGATACACACTTTGGTAAGTAACACTGAATGTAAACATTACTCTGGTTAGTTTACAACTAAACTCCGCAGGGGACCTTTAACTCATCAGTGAAAACTCTGCAGTAAAGGTGAGTTACAGCTAGTGAGGAGTTGCTTTTTAGCTTTTTAAGCACCTGATTTTAGATCTGAAATCAACTGAACATCAAAGAGTGACATGAGTCTTCAGATCGTCAGTAAATTATTCTTTTACAGTTGACATAATTTCACAGTTAAGACACGCAATACTCTGCCTAGATTGTTGATACAGTGCTCAAAAAACTGCCCATTTAAACACACAAAACATAGATTAGCAGCAGTAATGCAACAGAACAGCAATGACAAATATAAATAGTTGCAAATGGGTTCATTTAAACTGCAAAAGGGGGCTGGTATACCGCTACAGTATTTAGCATGCAGTCTTATTTGAATCCTCTTTTATCAGTTCATTTAGCACTACTTGATCACTTCTTCACACTCTTCCTCTTTCCTGTTATTTCCCTCCTCTTTAATTCTTAAGATTCTTAAAAAGCCTTCCTGTATATTTTTTCTAGCACCTCTTCTTCTGTTCATTCTTCCTTTGCATCTTTGCTGTAACATACCTGCACAGCTTCCTTTTTTCTACCTAGAGTGCCGCCTTTATGGGAGGAAGCAACATGAGCCAAATACTGGATGACTTTCTTAGTGTTCTCCGTTTTCCCAGCTCCAGACTCGCCTCTGAAATACAAACACAAAACTATATAAGGAACACAGTAAATGTCATTGTTGGTCTAAAAGTTCTACCTTCAACATATGGTCTCAATTAACAATGGTATATATATAATTTTTTACACAGAGAGAACCCACAGGAACAAGTGGCCAAATGCACATTCATCACAACAACAAACATTAGAGCCCATGCGGTGCATTCAAAACCACGGATCTAAACAGAAAGCAGGTGTGAAGGATATAGGCTGTGTTAGTATTGTTGCTTTTGGAGAATAATGAAGGAGAAGAGAGCAAAAATAGCAGCTGTAAAAGATCTAAAAGAAGCAGACGCCTTGTTCCACATACACTTTGAGACAGATTCAAGATGAATCTGATTTGGGAACCCTGACAATGACAGGAAGAGTCTAGCAGGAAGAAGAGCAGGACAGTCAGACCAGATGCAAGCAAGCAGGTAGAGATGATGGGTGCAGACAGACATACTGTAGAGGTTATTTTCACATTACAGGTCATAATGCTCAGTTTTCTTTTTCTGTCTCACATTCATGACTGAAAATGACCCAAACCAAACGATTCTATGATGTGAGCCTTGGGCCTTTTTTGTATAATTACAGTCAAGCAATAAAAGGTTGCATCTATATATCACTCAGAAACTGAAGAATTTGCTACAAAAAAGTATAAGAAGCTGAATTTGTATTTGCATTTTTCTTGTAGAATATATAAAAACCCAGACAAATGTCTGAAAATATCATATTTTACTCTTCTGATCTGTATAACATGGATCAGAGTGTTTTGATTTTGTTCACATTTAGCTGAAGATCTAAATACATTAGTAGGTTCAGGCCTCAGTAATGACAAATTAAAACACACACTAAATTTATACAAGCACAAAACCTCCAACAAATGTGATCAGTGTGACCCCTGACCCTCATGGTAAATGACAAAGCATTCACACAGATATACTCTGATCTCCTGCTGCAGACTACTCACGTGCAGAGGATTGACTGATCTTCTCTGTCTGTGGGAGAGAAAAAAATATCATGAGGTCATGAGGGTGACGGGACATTCTGTACAGCACAAAAAATGTCAACCTTTCAACAACAGGGTTGGCTAAAATGAATAAAAATAACTGCGATAAATGACATATGATTCCTTGAAATAACACACTGTAGGGTGCTGCAAGGGAGTGAAAAGGCTGTCGAATGCACTGGTTGGCTCATGTTACACTAAATCTCCACCCCCACTAACTGGGCATGAAGTGCTCTGGAAACCCATATACGGACTCGCACCTCATGTTTCGATGATAAATTATTATTATAGGAGTATGCAGACAGATTCAAACTGCTCTGATGTTTGAATCTTTCACTAAGCCCTGACTCTTGGCATGTCAGTAACTCATTTATTAATCAGAGCAGTGGAGAGAGGCTGGTCATTAGCTGAACTGGTCTCTCTAGGCTGCCAAACCACACAACACTGGGTGTCAGTGGGTGGACATTGTTTGCAACATCGCTTACATTTGGTTTCAAGATTCCCACGCGTTCAGACTAGAAGAATTCATACTGGTCATACAGGTTCAATCACTGTGCTTAACACACCTACCCCGAAGGAGATGTGAGGTACTAACTTCTATTAAGAGTCTCATCTGCCCCATCCTGTTATCTCAGGTAGACACCCAGAGGCAGAAAAATTGCTCAATCGATCCCTCTGTCTTATTTCATCTACACAAAATGGCAGGCAGGGAATGAAAAATGTCTGTCGTGTTGCTATTACATATAAAATATGAGGTTAACCACACCAGCTACAGTTATATCACTGGATCAACTGATCGTTAAAAGGAGTGTCACTCTTGGAAAACTCAGCAGTAAAAATACCATCTCACCTATTTGTTTTTACTTTTCAGGCTTTTGATAACAGCCACAAGTCAAAGAATATACCACACCTTCCAACAGCATTCATGGTGTGGCTTAGCGACCAAAGATCACAGCCGATGCAGCACCTTGTATGGGGTCAGAGTTAGTTAAGGGTTAGAGGTCACGGATTCTGTTAAGTACCTTGTAGCATGCTCCGATAAGCAGCCTCTGATATGGCGTAGATGTGTGGGGGCATCTCGTGGCGTTTTTTGCCCCGGTACATTTCTACAATGGACTCTGTGTAGATTGGCAGGTTCTTGTAAGGGTTCACCACCACACAGAAAAGACCTGAATATGTCTGGAAAACCACACAAGAAAAAGTGATTTATGCTGACCTCAAATTACATGCAGTATATCAATTCCATCACAATACAACTATTTCATTCACTCCTATTCCTACTCTTTATAATCTATAATTCAAAAATTGAAATAAAAACCAGTTAGATTATTACTACTTTTAAAATTCTACACTCTTTATGACCTTTAATTTATTTGATACAGTATACCAGATTGTAGCAGACTGTCAAAAACTGCAGGTGACTCCTAGTATTTAATAACCACAGTGGTATGATCTCATTAAACTGCTGCTTTAGCAGAAAGTACAGAGGCAAACCAACAGTGATGGCACAATTTTATAGAGCATCTCATCCATGCAGTATTGGCTTTATTTATAATAATAAGCTGGTACTCATTCTATTTCAGTAGAAATGATTTCAAGCAAGCATATATATTCAATTAAGCCCAAAGAGAGGATTTATTTTTTAAAAAGAATTCAAAGGAAAATTTTGACTCTTGTAAATGTAGCCAGTGATGGTACTTTCCACACAGTGAATCAATACCAATAAAGCTCTAATGATGCATTCCAACATAGGTGAAAGTCATGAAAGGCACACACACCTTTTTTTAATCTCATATTATGATACGCCCTTTTAAACTATTACAACAATCTCTCTGCTCCTCACTGTCTGCCTCATATTCAGTCCTCTTAAAGGCATCCTCCATTATTCATCACATTCATAACAATTTCAGCATTTAATACAGTTATTTTTTTAAATATTATTTCACTTTAGTTGCACATGCTACAATGTCTCCCACCTGGGTACATCAGTTATCAATGGTTTACATCAACATGACTTTCCATTTCTTTTTTACTGCTGTATCGCGCTTATATCGCTGCACCAGTTTCTTTTTTCCAAAAGAAACTGGAGACACCCCCACAGCCACCACAGAGACAATGACTTTGTAAACTGACTCCTCATCTCTCTTACCGCCACATATATTGGTTACACAAGTGATGCCAGAAAACTTAGAGGTATCACATGCTTGCACAAAACATCCCAGACTGTACGCATGCACAGGCTGCTTCTTCTTCTTCTTTATGAATGCATGTACATATGTGAGCTGAGTTGGATGCAATTGTCCAGTTCTATGCATTCATCTTGTCATGTACACATCATTCCATGCACTCACATAAATCAGTCCAGAGTAGTATCTCTCTCTCAGGTTGTGCAGCACTGATGCTTCGTTGAGGCAGGTGAGATCAGCCATGTCCTCCACTTTACTGAAACGTGGAGGGTTCATACGCTGCACCTCCTCCCGGGACAATGTCACTCGCCGCTGGCTGTCCGTCAGCTCCACCTCCACCTCATCGCCGCGCTCTTCCCGAATGCTGGCAGACTGGATTCATTAAGAACATTTTAAAAAATAAGGGCAGAGAGGAGTTTTCATTGAGATTAAAATGCAGATAATTACTTAAGAAAAGTAATCCAAGAAACTGATTATGTACAAGCAAAGTATTTCTTGGTTCACAACAATGCACGAAATTCAACTTCTTGAATTTAAAAGATGCTTTTTGGCAGCCTCAAAACCTTTCAGAAGCGCTTTCCAAAGAGCTGCTACTTCTAATAAAAGTATCTTTGACTAAAAAAAGATTAAACTGTTAAACTTTCTCCAGAAATAGGATTCTGTACATTTTTCATTCCACTCAGCAAAGAACGGAAAGTTACCCCTCCCTTTGAGGAAGAACATTGTTTAAATAACTTGAAGTTTGCTTAAGAAAACTGTCAAAATGAATGCACATATATTAACTGCTACACATATTACACATATGTTAACTACACCACCCACAAACTCTGATCTACACTTAGAACAGAACAAATGCTATAAATATATTTGAAAAATTGTTAGGTAGAATCATTTCAAGTCAGTTTTAGTGTATGAGTGTCATTGCATTTGACAGCAGATGAAAAATAGATGTTGACAGAAGAGAAAGAGCTGCTGGTCTCGTGTTAGTTGGACAGGAAGAAGTGAACTCAAGCTCTGACGTTGTTGTAGGACCCTGTTCTGCTACACTTTATCCTTTCTGCTACTTGCCATGCACAACACGCAAAATATGTGTGTGTGTTTGTGCATGTTTGCATTTGTGTGGGTGAATGTTAGTCACACTGAACTACAAGCTCAGAATATGAAACTAGATGATAGTGTGCATGTCTTTCTGTGTGTGTGTGTGTTTGATCATGACTGTAAAATGAAGTCAGTGTCTCTGCAAAGGCCTCTTTAACATTAGGAGGCTGAAGGAGCGTATTGTTCTATTCATAGAGCTTTTTATGAAACAAGTCCAGCAGAGAGAGAGAGGCTCTGAGTCAGGACTTCTTATGTCAGGAATTCTTATGTCACTTCCTACAATATGTACACTGCAAACTTGTCATAAGCATTAAAAAAGTACCAAGGCCAAGTGACACTAATAACATTATGGGCCCTGTGAAATAAAACTAGGTGTGACAACATTTTATTTAAGTGAAATAAAAATAAATTTTGAATTGAATGACACTGTTTACTCACAAGACTACATAAAATGAAATATAGTGGAAATACCCTTAGTTTTGTTCTTTGTCAGTGTGGTTAAACTTGTCAACCCGACAAGTATCAGAAGGCTTTCTGGCATGGTTTTATGACAGGAATGACAACATGGCATGATATGTTTTAGTATTGTAATCTCCATTCTGAACTTGTGCAAACTTGCCCCTGACAAATACACCCACATTTTAATTGTGAGGAAACTAAAACTTACACTGAAACTAAAAAACTAAACTGAAACTAGACAATTTCAAGCAGTATATTATGGAAAGGTATAAGGTTAGGGTCAACATGACCATATGCTATTAGAATCTGTAGTGTTTATAAATATTGTTCTCACATGTCTTTGCAAAAAGGGGGCAAAATACGGATCATTCTATGCAACACTCATTGAAAACTATTAACTTTTTAACCAAAAAGTCCCTTATGAACTGATGATGACCTAGACCTCACAGAGTTAAATGTGTTACAGAGCATCACAAGCAAAGTAAATAATCCAAAAAGGTGTAGGAAAAAAACACTGTCATAGGGATAAAAACATCCTAAAATATAAAACCTCAACATACACAGACCCTTGTATGTTGCTTTTCCTGATTTGTCTGCCACACCTTTAACTAAGGGCTCACACTTTGGGCTAATAATTCACAAGAGGATTAACTCTCAGACAGTGGAAGGTAGAAAGGAGAAACCAAGTGAAACTTATCTATTGTGTTTATATCCTGTATAATCTAAGTGAAATGTTTGTACTTGTGCACCACTTCTCTTGACACCTTACCTCGAAGCCATGCTTCTCCGACGGCACCCACACCAGCCTCTTGGCCGCCCAGTCAGCTTGGCTGGCTGCGGAGAACACAGAGGAGTTGGCGGTGGGAGATCCTGGCCCCGCGCCTGATGACAGGAAGCGGGTGACATCGTTGGCACCACCCCCCGTTGGCCTGGACATGGTACTAGTGGCACTGGGTGAGGAAGGAATGAGACATGAAAAAAGGGGGACAGTAAAAAGTGAGCTCCTGTTGAGACTGTTCTTGCCACAGGCCAAAAAAACTTGAACTCCGTCAGGGATATAAAGGACTGTCAGACTGTGACACTGATGCGATTCTGTGCCAACACATCACACACTTGATGTGCACCCAGTCATGCACCCACATATATAGGAAGAGCAGTAGTAGCACGCGAGCCATAGCCAGCTGAGATTTGGCAAGGGGTGGCCTAATTGAAAGACACAGAAAATCAAGGAGAAGACAGGAATGCAAGAAAGACAGAGATGGCTTAGTGGAGGGGTGGAGGGATGGATGAAAAGCGAGATACATCAATCGACTGAGTAAACTGACATGACAGTGAGGGGGGAGGGATGGTGAAGGAAAAAGGGTGGGAAGGCAGTGAGAAGATCAAAATGGACTGGAGCTATTGTTAACTTGAAAAAGACTAAAGTCCACTGGACTCAGCAGAGATAAAACTGTAGAGGCCCTCACTGAGGACTAGTGGTACCAAAATGCTGAGTTGCCTTAGGGGCTGGTGTCCTCTGAAAGATGAGGTGACAGTCTAAAAGTGGCTACTACCCTGAAACATGAAGGCAAACTACAGTCAGGCTGACTGCAGTACTATGCTTGTGGATTTACTCAGACAACTAAGAAATAATGCTTGCAGTGATTCTGTGAGACGAGGAGAACTCAGGACCTTAAGACTGTACTCTGAGGCCAGTTAGAAAGACACATTCAGGTGAAGCAGCTGCTGCTGCTGCCACTTCCAGGGAGAATTGTGTCATAACTATAACAATTTTTCTGATTACCAAAGTAATCAGAAAAAAATATTGGTGCCGAATTTAAAATGTGAGTATCTGATACAATTTTAGTCTCTTATGACAGCAGACTGAACATGGTTTGAGGTTCAGTATTACAAAAGAAGACATTTTGAGTCATTTCCATGAGCTATTGAAACGGTGATGGGCATTTGCCTGTTACTTTCTGACTTTAAATAAACCGGACTATTAATACAGAACATAACAGAGACATCAGACAAGGAGGAGACACAAGACATCAAAAAAATCATGAACTGGAATCTACAGGAGAAACACAGAAGTGCTGTTTAAATCTATAGTATCTGATGGCTTGAAATTTCATGGGGTTGAAAGATGAGTTAGTTGGTTATTTTTTTTTAAATAAATAACAAGATGTAAAAGCATTATCAACATTCAGCTTTATTAAGCAGTGTTTAAACAAATGTTAACTTTGCTCAGGCAGGCTTTTATGCCGTCCTATAGGGTGAGTATGTTAGCTCTCCTAACCGAGGCATGTGAGTATGTCATCGGGCCTGATTCCTGCCATTCATCTCAGCCATTACCATACCTGTTACTCTAATACAACTCTGGGTGTGGAATAAACATGCTGACAAAAGAGTCGCCGCCACCCAGACAGTCAGCATGGAAAATATGTGTTCCCTGGGTGGCATAAATCAGCTGTGCATCTGTTATTAATGGTTAATTTTACTCTTTATACTTTTAACATACGCTACTAATAGACAACAAAAACAATGTGCTGTTCAATTTTGAACTTCCTTTGTGTGTCACTCAGCCCCAGGACTATGTATTAAGATAAATAAAAACAGATAACAGGCGCATATTTTCGCAGACATTTGGGTAATGTCATTTTTAACAAATATAATAATATAATTCTAAAAGATGGAAATTGTTTATTTGTCTGGGATTATTTTCTGAATTCTTTTTTTTTTAATATAGTGCACAGTGACCTTACTGGGAGAAGAGAAGAAATGTGGGTTTAATGTAGGTTTACCTCAACCATATTTGTGGTAAAAAAGAAACATGTAAGTGAGTGAATCATGTGGCTGACTAATGTCCATTTAATACCTTTAAATGCCACAAAGAAATAAACCCTGTGAGGTTTTAGGTAAGACTTGCTGTTAGTTTGGGGCTTTGAATGGAGGATTTATTAAGCCTTCTCCTCAATATAAGAAACAAATCAATGATATGTGACTCATACTTCCCAGGGGAGAAAAGGTAAAAATCTGCCCTATAAGCATGATATGTAACATGTTTCCATGCAGCTATTCCTAAATCAGTCTAATCAGTAATTAAGATTTTGCATTATCAGCTCTATAACTGCAGTGTGTGATACTGCTGAGCCCCACTGATGGCACTGATTCCTTTAAAGCACAGGCCTCACACAGGGAGACATATCCCAGGTTGTCGCAGTACACCGTGGGCTAACCAGCAAACCCGTCCTGCAGCAGCTGGAGTTGCCAAAACCTGACTGCTCCCCTCCATAGCAACACCCCGAACACTAAGCGGCAGCCCACAGACAAAACCTCCTGAGTTTGAACTGAGGTCATTCACTGCGGGGGTCCTGTGCTCTCT
>VUQH01001782.1:0-13609 GCA_015106775.1 Etroplus canarensis
CACAGGTGTACGATTACCAGCATCAGTAATAAGTGTTAGACACACACACACACACACACACACACCTACACACACACACACACACACACACACACACACACACACACTATGTCACTTCATGCCATATTTTCATTTGTGTAGCACTGAAAAATAACTAGCAAAAGAGACAAACACTCTATTTCTCAGTATATACTGTAGCTTCCTTATCTATTGGTAGTTTCCTTCATGTTCACCAAAATCCAGTACGAAGGTGGTCACATTTTAAAGTTTGCAGATGATTCAGCCATTGTGTTCTTGCTCCATAACGATAATCCTGAGCATGGACCTGTTGTCAGTGAGTTTGTAGAGTGGTGTAAAGCTTCTTTATCTGGACATTAATGTGAGCAAGAGCAAGGAAATGGTTGTTGATTTTTAGAAAGATGGCCAGTGTCTTTTCTCAAGTGGAGGTCAGCAACCAGACAGTGGCGCGTGTACATCAGTACAAATACCTGGGAACTATCATTAACAGCATGTCGATGTGTGTGAAAGAAGCTCACCAGTGGCTATATTTCCTTTGGAAACTGTGTTTTTTTAATGTTGATTATACTTTTATGAAAATGTTTTACTTGTGTTTTATTGAATGTTCTCACCTTCACTTTTATCAATTGGTATGACCTTCTTAACATCAAACACAAAAACAGATTTCAGGGTGTTGTGAAGGTGTGTTGCAAAGCAGCAGGCACCACTTTAAATGAACTATCAACTCTTTCTAACTTCAAGGTTCTTAACAAGGCTTCTTTTTGAATGGTCTAACCCTTTGGGAACGGAGTTTGAACTTGTTCCATCTGGCCGTAGGTATAAATTGCCACGCTGCTGGACCAACAGACTTAAATACTCCTTTGTCACTGAGGCTATTAAGGCTGTAAATGAAAAAAGTGTTGCGGTTTTTCTTGCTTGTGTTTGTTTTTGAGTGTGTGCTTGTTTGTTGCTTGCTGTACCACAAATTGTCCCTTCGGGGATAATAAAGTTCACCTTGACCTTGATCTGCAAAGCTTATGATTTTTTGGTGACTTTTCCTGAGTGGCAGAGGATTAGACAGGTCAACCTTCATTTTGCTATAATAAAAGCCTTCCTTGCTCTCTTCACATAGATCAAGCAAAAGGCAGATTTTAGAAAAGTGCATGTCCTGCAGCGATAGTCAAAATGTTGGACATAAGCTCAATATGTGGGACAAGCAATCAAGGGATAAAAATACTGTACACTCTGAGAGAAAGAGGGACATCTGGTCATCCTATTTTCTTAACGGGTAATATACAGATAACACACCCAGTTTAAGCTGACATATGAGTGCTTCTTCCCTGCCCTGTTGGCTCAACCTCTCCAGCTCCTCATGTTCCACCTGTATGCACTACCAAATTTCTGTATGCATCATATTTGTGGAAGGTAATGAGCTCAGAGCCTAGAAGCAAATCTAATTGCATTTTTCTGCTGTAATTGTCTGACTGAACAGAACATGTATAGTGTGAGAACAGAAACTTTGATAGACACAGCCATAACAGGACAAGAAGGTCAGCATTACTTACAGGTTCTTCAGCTCTCTGTAGAAGGTGAGGTCAATTTCTGTTATATTCTCCAGCCCAGCTTGGTTTTCTATGTAACTAGTTAATAAAGAAAGGGGACAGGAGAGATGGAGAAAGTGTTAGATTAAAGTATTTTGTTGTGACCTTCAGCCTGTTGTTGTGTAGATATTTATGTAAGCTCATGCTGAAAGGGAAATACACAAAAGAAACACGAAAGAATTCCTTGACTGGGAACACAAAAATAAATTAGCTTTGTGTTAGGGAATTCCAACACTGAAAGATACAAAGAACGACAATAAGAACAAATAATTAAATTTGCATATGTTGTGCCCAAAAAGAAAACAAAAGACACAAATGTTGTAAATTAAAAAGAAAAAGAAACTCAAACTAAAGCAGAATGGTGCTGTTTTATAACTATGAAAAATGACACAGAAAAAAATGAGAGAGGTTGGATTTAGTCAGGTCACGTTCACACTGCAAAACTCAGGTCTTAATTTGGATTTATTGATCAGATTTCATTTTTTACTTTCACTACCAGTTTTATATGTGTCACCAATATCAGATTCTCCTTTAATCAAGTGACATATTTCCCCCACCACGTAACAGATTGTGATTTTTATCTGGGAGTTGGCTCTCGTGGTAGTAAGAGTCCATTCCCAGGTACTCTCCAGGTATTCCGACATCTGTTTCTCCACAGGCATTTCTTCTTTTTCATCATCTGACAGACTCAGGGCACACTTGATGCAACACTGACTCACTACACAATCTTGTGGTACAAACTGGCGTGATGTAAATGGCTGGGCAAGACTTCCATTTAATTAATTTTCAATTTCAAAACCCAAATACATAAATGTATGCTTTGGACCTAATATCATAGTGGTAGTCTTCCTGCATTAACTGATAGCATTAATTAACTCTGGAAAGCTGTAAATTATTTTATTTTTACAATCAGTACCTTTAATTCATGAAGAGGAGGAGGATGCTGCCACCAACTTTTTAATTATGGCTTTTTGAGGAGCACCGGCTGATATCTCTGGAGCTGATTGTGATGTAAATGCCTTCATTTGAACAGATTTCATCCAAAAATTCAGGATGTTACAACTAACTAATGCCTCTTCACTCAGGTCAGGATTGAACTGTTCAGACCAAGTCCAAATTATAAAAAGTCACCACATGTAGAAGGCAACATAGCCCTAGAATTACCTGTGCAACCTTTTCATATATCATTATCAGAGGACTTATTTTGCTTTTCTTTAGTTTTTGCCACACACAGTCATGTGGAAAGGAGGTTTTCACACTGTGCAGTCTCTCACATCATTATGGAGCAATTTTGGTCCACTCTTTTTCACAATGTTGTTTAAGTTGATCAAAGTTTGCGGGCATTCATTTATGTGCAGCTCTCTGAAGATCCCGCCACATCATTTCAATGGTCTAGATTTTAACTGGGCCACTGGAACACCTTGGTTCTTTTCTTTTTTAGCGATTCTGTTTTCGGTTTGCTGCTGTGCTTGGGCTCACAGCCCTGTTACATGACCCAATTTCAGCCAAGTTTTAGCTGTTGGACTTTAGAAAATGTTGGTATACAGAGGAGTTTACGGCCGACTGAGTGATTAAGAGGTGCTTGTAACTCAAAACAAGCTCAAATCATCATCACCCTGTTTGAAAGTTGGCATAAGGTGTTTGTGCCAATATGTTGGTGAGATGTCCAGGGACCCACAGACCACAAAGCTCAATAAGAACTTCATCTGCTACTCATGGAAAAAAACTAATGCCTTAAGAGATGGTGGGTGAACAAGGCTGATGGGAAATTCTTCTCAATGAGTCATTTTCCACTTTTCCAGACACAGCCTACCTCAGAATAACTAGTGAGCTGCAGATCAATGCAGCACTCACTGCAAGGACAGCCGGCTCTTTTCAGGAGATATTTGAATAGATGGCCTGATCAAACCTTCCAAGGATCTCGCTGGCGCAAAATGTCCACCTCATTCTCTGCCCTTGGCCAAACTCTCCGGCTCCTCCTGCACTCCATATAAATGTAGCCCATTTTGCTCAGGAGGACGCTTATTTAACGGGCCTTTTAAACAAATGACTAGATACAAACACTGAAGGATTTTATTTATGTGAATGTTTTTAGCCCTCTGCTAAATACATGATAGTATCCTTCAGAAAGTGTAAGGTGAACCAAATGACCATTATCAAGAGAAAATATAAAAAATAATGCTATTTCTCTGGAGACTACCTTGAGGCAAACACAATAGAGAAAAAAAAACATGAAAACAGAAAAGGAATATCAAACAACCATAAACTTTTTCTCAAAAACATAACGAAATATTTAAGGATTGAGAATTGGAATTTAACTGACCCTGACAATTTTAACTGTTCCAGAACAAAATTTGGATTTCCTTTAGTATTAATGCACTTCTACATATGTATTTGTTTCTAACTACGTGCCACAGATCTGGTTAAAGTTAGTTTTGGAATTAAAAATAACTTTTTTCTATTTGATGCCAGAAACGTGTGTATGAAGCTTAAGATTAAAGATAAATATTTTGTCCAGTCTCTGGGAACAAAATAATGTCATCTAGAGTGCAACAAACCAACCTTTACAAACTGTAACTTGCAAATCTCTTGAAACGGGTTAAATAAGTAAAGTAAAGTAAATCTGCCTCAACTGGTTGGGGGCAGTAAGGGGAAAGAGAAGAGAAAAAAGGAGAGCATAAAAAGACAAGGGCAAATTGTCTTATGTTTTTGGGAGAGTTGCCTCTATAATCAAGGTGTGACTTTGCACAATGGAGTAACAAAACCAAAGTGCTTAAGTTAGATTGTTTCAGATTATCTTAACATGGCAAAGACCAAAGAACTGGCTGTGGACATGGGGAGGGCCAGAACACCAGTGACTCTTGTTTCCATTCATGGGGTCTGTGTGGAGACAGTGAAGGACTACAGCTATCTCTGTGTTCACAATGAAAATAAACCAGACTTCATTAAACACACAGAAACCAGGCCAGAGCCGTCTCTATTCTCTGAGATGACTCAAGTCCTTCAATATCTGCTGGACGATGCCCAGAATGATGAGTCTTTGGTAGCCAGTGCCATCCTCTTTGCTGTGGTGTGCTGGGGCAGCAGAATAAGGGTAGTGGACACCATCAGACTCAACAAACTGATCTGCAAGGCCATCATGGGTGTGGAACTTGACTCTCTGACAGTGGTATCAGAAAGAAGGATGCTGTCCAAGTTAAGGACAGTATTGGACAACCCTTCACACCCTCTTGCTCATGTGCTCTTGCTCAGCTGTGCACTGTGGCCTCTGTCTTCTATTTCTGTTCCATTTAGAGCCAGTTTGCCCTGCTCTGTTAAAGGAGTATTACACACTGTTTTATAAAATCTTCCATTTTTGGGGGACAATTTTCCACATGGAATAGCATTCATGTCTTAGACCAGGAATACTCTGATGAGTTTCAAAAGAAATTAATTTCTCATAAAGCCCACAAAAAGCTTCAAAGACCAACAAGCCAAATTGGAAACAGTTTTGTTTAATGATCAATTAGCATTTTGACATGATTACATTGCATTAAATAAAAAAGGTGAGCCATTGAAACACAGGAGTGAAGGTTGTTGAAATTGACCTTCTGCATGCCTACCTATGTATCCCAATAAAGATGGTTAAAGATTTATTATCTATACGTTTGTTAATCTGTAATTTACAATACATTTTGGGGTAGTGAAATAATGTAATGTGAAGATGATTTACCTTCAGCTGCTCCCTTCTGTTCTCCCCAAGGGGTCACCACAGCAGATTAATCCGTATTGGTAATTTGATAGAGGTTTTACGCCAGATGCCCTTCCTGACGCAACCCTCTGTGATGAGGGAGGCCTGGAATCGAACCAGGAACCTTTTGCTTGTTAAGGCGAATGTGTAAACCACTACACTACAGGGACAAGATAATGTAACATACTAAATAATGATTTTTCCATACAGGTTAGCAAATATAAATCATAGCTCTGGACAAAAAAAAGAGTCAAAATATCTGAGAAAGTAGAAGTTGTTTAGCTCCAAAGCAATACAGAGCAAGATCAATGGCAATTATTTTAAACAGGGTGACATAAATCAAACTTAATCAATACTACATAGACTCAAAATAAGTTTTTTGAAAATTACAGAGTTTTCATTGAGGTAAAAAATTATTTCTTTATTATTTATTATTCTTTATTATTATTTAAGCAATTTCTCCCCTGGGATTAACAAAGAATTCTGATTCGGATTTGGATTTCTGATTAATGTGCTTACTATAAAACATTCAGCAATGCAGATCATTCTCAAAAGTTTGGACGTTCAAATAAAAACCCCATTTCCAGAAAAGTTGGGATATTTGCTACACTACAATAAAAACAAATCTCTGATATGTTACTTCACAGAGACCTTCGAATAACTGACAAAAATATACAGAAAATTATACAGAGAAGCTTTATAATAGCTTAACTGACCCACTGAAATTTATTTTGAAATATACACAAATTTAGAATTTGATGGATAGATTGATAGATTGTTTTTGCTTGATACAACACTTTAGCTATTTCAGCAGTCTGTCGTCTGTTGTTTGAGTCTCCTCTTCATGATGTGCTACACATTTTCAGACAGACATGAACTGGCAGCAGGCCAGTCAAGTGCATGCACTCTGTGTGTATAAAGCCACAATGTTGTACCCCTGTGCAGAATGAAGTCTGGCATTGCCCTGCTGAAATAAGCATGAAAACTAGAGTTTTCAGACAGTGTATGAACTGAGGGGGTGCAACAAGACTTGTTATCAGATAAAGAGGGATTATTTTGAACTATGAGTCATTCCAAGCTACTTTAATAGGGTCCAGGAATTTAAACATGGAGTTTAAAAGTCCTTTAGGGTTTCCGGTAGTGTATCTCAAGCCTGGCCCCATGTCAGGCCTATGGAAAATTGAGAGCTGAAGAGACTTGAGTAGAATTCAGGAATAAAAATATGGGAAAATAAGTTCTGCAACAAGATAACAACTGGTCTTTATTCAATCATGTTACATGACATGTAACATGGGTTTCTTTAGCCAAGCAACTGCATGTAGGTAGCTACATCACCAAGTATAATGCTAGGCGTCGGATGGAGCAGTGTAAAGCATGCTCTTAGTAGAATCTGGACCAGTGGGAATGTGTTTGGTGGAGTGATGAATCACGCTTTTCTATTGGTGGAGGAGGAATATTGCCGGCGTTGGTCTGGGCCCCTAATGAAAGGAAACCTTATGCTTCAGCTTACTAAGGCAGTTTGGACAATTCCATGCTGCCACATTTGTGGGAACACTTTGGGGAAGGCCCTTTTCTGTTCCAGCATGGCATGACTGTGCCCCAGTTCAAAAAGCAAGGTCCATAAAGGCATGGTTGGAGGAGTTTGGTGTCGAAAAACTTGACTGGCCTACACAGACCCCTGAAATCAAACCCATCCAATTCCTTTAGGATGAACTAGAACAGAAATTGTGAGCCGGGCCCTCTCGTCCAACATCAGAGTCTGACGTCACATATGCTGTTCTGGATAAGTGGGCAAAAATTCCCACAGACAGACTCCAAAATCTTTTAGAAAGCATTCCCAGGAGAGTGGAAGCAGTTGTAGCTGCAAAAGGAGGGGACCAACCCATATTAATTTAGAATGGGATGTCATAAAATCTCCTGCATGTGTAATCTGTATACTTTTGTCTATATAGTGTATTATTAGGACTACAATCTATCCTTTCAGTTTTCTTAACCATTTTATTTTTATGCATTTCTCTCAGTAGTGGTCCTCTGTTAAGTTGGAGGTTTCAACAGGTAACAGGGGGAGTTGTTGGTTGAGAAAGATGCTGTAAGAGGTCCAGCGAGGGCCTCTCATTGCTCTTCTGACCAGGAGAGCTGCTGGTGAATATCCTATCTGTTATAGGGTGAGAGGAGGGTTAAACCCTGGACAGGTCACCATTCTGTCAGAAAAAATGACAGCCTGATACTGACAAATCCACAGCTACAGCCAATTTACAACCACTAATTAGCCTAACCTAACCTAACACTCATCTTAGAGTATGGGAGGAAACAGGAGTACCTGAGGACAACCCATGAAAGCACAGGGACAGCATGCAAATGCCAGAGAGAAAGGGGCTGCACTCGTGATCTTTTAGAAAGCTGAAAAAAATATATAAATGTGCTGCAAAAAAAGAAAGAAAGAAAGAAAGAAAGGTTGGAACTATGCCAAAATCATACCTGTATAATTCCTACTTAATAACATCCACTTTCGGCATGCGCCATTGTTTCAACTTCTGAGTTCCCTGTTTGTCAACTGCAGCACACAAACCTTTTTATTCATGTCTGATTGACCCACACAGCAGTAATGTGATTACAGGGCAGGTGGGCCCAGGATCACCCATCGCCCTTACTTATTGAATTGAGCCAAGTAGGTTGTATATCATCTATTGTTCCCGGGTGGGGGCACTGACTGGCAATTCACGAAATTGAATTTATAACTCAGCTTATGATGAATTTCAGCCTCTGTTCCACAGTTAATGGCCCCTTGTTTGTTCCACGTATCAGCTGTATTCCCTTGCACTGCCAGTACAGCGAAGTGTTGTTGTTTGCTGGCATGTAGAGCACCACGGTAAACAGAAGCCCGCTCACTTATTGATTGGACGTTTCACAGAGAATGTCAAGCCTCAACCTGAGCCCTGAGAAATGTGTTTAGCTGCAGATACAAGGAAATACCTGGTGTGAGAGAGAAGGGGTATAAGAGAGGAAAAAGGAAAAGGGGGGTTTAGGTGAATAGAGGTAGAAAGTGGCAGTGAATTGACTTTCTCCACTGAAATAGCGTTTCAGAAATTTAGTTCCTTAACAAGTGCTAATTGCTAAGATCCAGGGATGGGAACAAAGAGAGAACAGCGTGGCGGTGCAGAGAGTGACATTTAGTTTTCCATGTTGGAGCTGATGGCGGGTTGCATAATAATACGGCAGCCTTCTTTGAATCACAGGTGGTCAGTTTTCTACTTCTTTTTCAGAGCAAAGTTTTAAAAAGCCAATTTTAAATAACAGTCATCTGCTGCAGACATGCTGTCACAGACTGAGAAATTTCAGTTCATCTCAGCATTTCATGAGTTTTGTTCGAACACACTTCCCAGGGACTGACTGTCAATCATCTATGTGATGCTTTTTTTAAGTGTGACATTTGTCTGGTTTTAAAAGAAAAAAACTAGCCACATCAAACGAAACTATCCTCCAAACCATAGAATCAACAGATCATCAGCCAGCTTCTCCTTCATATGTTGCATAACAACTGAACCACACTAAAGGACTGGGTCACACCAACCTTAGCGGAACAGGCAGGTAAGAGGATCATTCATCAAGAACGGAATTTACATTTGCACCAGAAAATTTATAAAACACTTTCTCCATACGTGTGTGCAGGAGATTGAAGCATGTGTTTCTTGCATACGTACAGGTTTGTTAATTTTAAGGGGATAATACACATGTAGAACATACTGCTGTTTTACCTGTGTGTAATCAGTCAGAGGTTATGGAACTGCAGTGTGAAATGAAACCTGACCGTACCCTCGGCTCAAGAATATACAACTTTAAACATGCCAAAACCGGAGTGAGGAGATGCGCTGAAGATCGTGAAGGCACGCTTGAAAACACACTGTGGGAGAAAAATCAGTTCCCATCACTCTGTGCCAGTTATTGTAAGCTCCAGATCCAATATTGATTCCCAATAGCCAAAGTGTCTTAATTACTGCCATACTAATGCATTTCAGATACCAGGAGATTCACTTCACATCCAACAGAACCTAAATTTGGCTAACAGTAACATCATCCTCCGTACATTGGATTGGAAGAATTTGTGAATCAGATGTTGGGAATTAAATGTTTCAGTCCTTGCAGACAATTTGCGAGACAGCTCATCTCCAAAAAAAATAAAAAAAAATAACTAAATTATCAACACATAATCTAACCTACCCTGAAAATTCACATCAGATGCAAAGGCTTTTGAAAACTGCTCCCACTAAAACTGAAACTCTGGCACCAAGACAAATTTAGTGCCAACACAGTGTCAACAGAAAACTAAGAGAAATCAAGCTTGGCAAACCACCAAAATCGAGGCATGCGAGCACATGTGATACACTTACACTCATTCCAAAGGAACATGCAGAGCAGGTGACCCATCATACTCACATCTCTGTTACGTTCTCGCTCTCTTGTGGTGCCAGCGGCGGGATGCTGGTTGTGCCATTGGGCTCCAGGCACAGCAACATGCTTAAAGAGCACCGGCAAGCCAACGGGCATCCTCCCAAGGTGGGTGCCGGTGCCAGGCTCACAAGGGCAAGCACCAGGGGCACAAGAAGTGCCAGGGCCCGAGGTGCCACAGCCATCACAAAAAAAAGGATTTCCTCAGCACCACCAGTAGGCTTGGCAGGTTTAGTTGGAGTTAAGAGTCTGTGTGTTTCTCCTAATGAAGAGTGAACAAGTGTGGTGAAGAGCTTTCACACGCTCCTCTCTTGACTCTGTGGAAGAGTTGAGATCCCAGCTGGTCAGGGTTTGGTACTGAGCCACAGCTGTACTGAGCAGCAGGAGGGGCAGGCAGGCAAGCAACCAAGGGGGCCCTGGGGACATGGTAGTAGTGGGCTGCAGCCTCTTTCTCTCCCTCTCTCTCCTCCACGATGAAGGGAGGAGCAACATACCCTGGGCCAGAGTCACAAGACACCTCAGAAAAGGGGAAGAGGGAGGGGGTGGAGGTGAATGGTGTGTTGATGATAATGAGCAGAGGATATGGAGACATGGTGATGGAGATTCCCTTCCCCCGGGTGAGATGTCTGCTGTCCCGCCAGCAAAGCCAAGAAGTCAGGGCTCTTGGGTGCCTGGATGCACACAGTAGCACTCTCACGCTCGCACTACTACAGCAACATCTGACTGTAGGGATGGATCTCTGCGTCCTGGGAGAATTGATTGTTGGAAGGTTCATGATTGTTGACACTTAGGAGGTCAGTGATGATTTTAAATGGCTGTGGAAATGTGAGTAATGGGGAGGGCATACGCTATTTGCAATAAGCTGCTTTTCCAACAGCAGCAACTCCCAACAGGACTTAAAAATAGGAAGTGAAAGCAGAGGACTTGAGCTCTCTGATTTTGTTGTTTTTGCATCACTGGAACATTAAAAGTGTTCTTAGCCCCACGAGGTTACACATAATTAGCTCATTCTGATTTTAAAAAGGTCACTTATAGTTAGGTTTGACAAATGAGTACCCTGTCAATGTGATATGGTAGTAAAAATGTTACAAAAATGCATTTCATCAAGACATAAATTCTCTTTAATTAAACTTTAAAAGAATCACATTATTACATTATTCCCACAAATTCCTCGTCTTGTCAGACAAACGGCCTACACCTCAATTAAAAATTTAAATTGAAAGATTCTTTCTGGATAAACTGCAACAATATTTTCAGGCCATCTCCTGCATCACAAAAACATCTGAGTTAAAAAGCAAAGAGAAACCACGCTGGCAGACGGCCTCCGCATACCATCACTGCCAGTGCCACTTACCTATAGCTACAAACATTAACCTGCAGCAAAGACCTACTACTGTCCATCACTCATATGTTCTTTACATGAGTGCAGCCAATTTTCATCCACGAGCCATATGCCGTGCCCCACCCCCATTCCTCTTAGTCACTCTGCACATGAGTAGGGTCAAAGTGTCCCGACCACAATTACTAGCCATAAGCCGAATAGCTATTTTTTGCTGCTGTCATCAGGATCTGGTGGCTTAATTACACTTCCTTTTTCTTGGTCTTAGCTCAGCAAATAAGAGGAGGAACAAGGCACTTATTCACACGAGAAAGTGTTTGAAAGCTCAGGAACATCAAATGAAGATGAGGCATTTCTTACAAGCTTATAAAATGTAAGCAGATTGCAATGTACATTATGTCCCTGTTTTTATAACATATTTGTCTTTTTAAGATGTCCAAGCTTTATTTGCCATAAGCAAATATTGCCCTGCGGATCACGTGAAGTGATTTCACTTTAAAAGGACTTTTAAAAGAACGTTTTTACAGGACTCTGTGCAGTCCTGTGATAAATTAGTACAGTACCTTGATTGTCACGTAACAAACACATGTGAATAAAAGTATTTTATTGGAATTTTATGTGATAGATCAACACAAAGTATTGCACAATTGTGAAGTGGAAGGAAAATTAATCATAGTTTTCAATATTTTTTACAAAAAAAAAATCTGAAAAGTGTTGGGTGCATATGTGTGTGTGTTATGGCAATACATGTTCACTTTAGTCTTGTCTGTCCAAAAGATACTGTTCCAAAAGTATTGTGAATCGTTCAGATGCAGCTTTGCAAACCAAAGCTGTGCTGCCAAGTTCCTTTTGCAGAGGACCATCCTTTCCTGGGAAGTTGTCTCGTCTCGTCTCGTCGTCTACCGCTTTTCCGGGGGTCCGGGTCGCGGGGGCAGCAGTTCGAGAAGAGAAGCCCAGACTTTCCTCTCCCCAGCTACCTCCTCCAACTCTTCAGGGGGGACACCCAGGCGCTCCCAGGCCAGCTGGGAGACATAGTCTCTCCAGCGTGTCCTAGGTCTTCCCCGGGGTCTCCTCCCTCCTCCTGGGAAGTTGGTGACATCTTATTAACACACACCTGAATGCTCCAGACTAGCAAACTGCCAATACTTTTGCATTTACAGAGGTGTTCACACTGGCTGATGCTCAGTTAATCAAGTGCATTTGATTAGTAGCACCTGCTTGGAAGCCAAATATCAATCTTTTTCTCTGATGATTTGTGTTCTTCCCATTTAGTTTAGTTCTTCATTGTCATTTTTTTAAATGACTGAAATAGAATGATCATCATTCTTCATTATCATCATGCCATTGGAGTGCTTTGCCATCAGAAACTTGATGCAAATGCTGTGGCAATAATTGACACTGAGAGATTGTGTCCTTTTCTAGGAGCTAAGGTACCAAGATCTGTTTGTTAGGTTTGGGTAATGAGATAAAACAGGCCCTCTCACCCAGTGTCAGCTGGGCTAGGCTCCAAGCTGACATTGGGCAAGCAGTTGAAATGTATGCATGGATGGATGCATGGGTGAGCCCCTTCACAGCATTAAGTCTGCACTTTGAAAAATGATGCTTAAACAGTGCATTTTAATTTTGATGGTTCCTTTACAAGCATCCATCTGTGATGAGTTGAGACGGGTAGGCTTCTCTGACTCTTGCTATGACCCAGTGCAATATGTCACAGATGCCAAAAGACCAAAAGACTGTGAGGTACCAAACAGCAGTATTTGATGCCCTGGAAATGCAAACAGAGTGATTAAACCACTGGAGACCCCAAACAAAAGACAAAAACCTGTCATTTATTTTGACTACTACCACCAAAAGAAGATGAAAGTTCAAGATTATGCTAAGAATGGGTTTATGGTTATATGCCCATGTCTGTGACGCACTCAGCACAAAAAGTATGTATATTTTACAGCTAGGTGCAAAGTTTTTGGACAATGACACAATTTTTGTGAATTTGCTTCTGTACACATCATAAACTACTTTTGTTAAATCCCTTAAATTAAAGCTCACCTCATCATTGGTTGACTTAAAATTACAAAAAAAGTGTCATTATCCAGAAACTGTAAATACTACACTATTCACAAAAAGTTAAAGCTATTTGTCTTTTGGGTGAAGTTTCAGGATGCACCCAAAATGCACTCTAACCTTTACAGGTGACCTTAATTTGACTTTCTCTACACTTTAGAATGCACATGCCCAACTGTTCAGTGTTTCAGTACTTTTTGCATAGCTTGCTGTTCTCTAACAAGGTGCTTATATCCAAGTATTTTTATTATTTTTCAGACAGATAAACACACAAACATACAATGTTGTCACCCTGTCCCTCCCCAAGATACCAGACCTTACAAGCGTTATTGTTAATTATTGTCTGACTTATTCATATATGTTTTCTCAACCCTGAAGACCAATGGATCACTGGGTAATACACGTTCAACAAAACACAATCATGAATCAATATCC
>VUQH01001784.1:3960-14353 GCA_015106775.1 Etroplus canarensis
GTGCTTACTCCTCTGTCCTCTGTTCAGAGGAGGGATAGTGGATAGTTTGGACAAAGGATGTTGAGGATGGAGCTGCCAGGCAGGAGGAGAAGAGGAAGACCACAGAGAAGATTGATGGATGTAGTGAAGGAGGACATGCAGAGGGTTGGTGTGAGGGAAGAGGATGCAAGGAATAGGGTGAGATTGAGGCCGACGATCCGCTGTGGCGACCCCTAACAGGAGCAGCCGGAAGAAGAAGAAGAAGAAGAAGAAGACACAAGTGCACAGCAAAAACAAAGTAATCACCCTTGCTGTTCCAGTAATAATCTGGATCAGTCTGTAGATACTGCAGTACGTTTTTCTGCTTTAGCCTCAACTTTGAGAGGAAAATTTAACAAAAACAAAAACGACATTTGATTGCTCAGTGTTAGAGTCGGGGTTGGGCTCATCACCAGTGTTAAGAGCAAGAATAAATGTACCTTTGGCTGCTACCTTTTGTTTTCACCTAGAAGTAGCCACAGCAGTTTAGTCTGCGTTTGTAATTTGGCAGAGATTTTATGCTGGATGGCCTTTCTGATGCAACTCTCTGTGGTGCGAGGAGCTTTGTGTCCACACCTGGAATCAAACCAGGGACCTTTCACTTGTAAGGCGAATGAGTAAACCACTATGATTGGTGGGAGCAGCAGGTCGGAGCCCCTCCTCCTCGCTGTACTTTGTAAAAAAACATATTTTACATCACATTTTAAGCTGGGTCGTGCATCCGACGTAAAATCTTTAGCGAAGCAAATTCGTAATACGACTTCCACACCGGATCGGCCGAGGCCCGGGTTAACAACGACCGCCTCCGGAGCCGTCAGTCATCCACATCCGTATCGATAGAGGGGTACCAGGGCCACTGAAAGCGTTTTAGAATTAACGTTTTAATTTATGATAAAAAAAGTGGCAACTTTAGAACTTTGGAGTTATTCATGTTACTTTGAACTTGAAAACAGACACTTTATATATTTAATCTTCATTTTTCTGCCTTCAGATTTATATTTGTTTATATATAACTGTGCCTCCGTAATAACAATGCACTTTCCCCCTGGGGTTCATAAAGTATTCTGATGCTGATTGGAACTATATCCCCTGTCACTCTTCGCAAAACAGTTTTTGAATATTGGCAGGGAGCGGGTCGTTTATTGCTTGCCTGTTGTTTGAGCAGTGAGAAAACGCTCCAGAGTAGTGAACTTTAATGTTTTTGATTTTAACTGTAGTGGATTTGTTTAGCAGTGAAGCCTTGTAAGAATAAATCATTTACGAATGAAATGCTCGTAGAGAAACATATTTTAAGTTATGATGATGTTGTGGCATTATTTTAACCTTATTACATATATTCAAAACCTGCACAGTTCTGCACTATGTAAACAGTGAGTCCTCTGATTTAATATTCAACCCACCCCTGAGACAGCCTCCCCTGAACTGTATTATTATTTTATTATCATTATATAAGATGATGAATTATGTTGACTTTATCTGATTCATCTTTTGCTTTGTTTACTTTGAAAGATTTTTGAAAAGCTGAGAAAAACCGCTGCCAATACGAGAACAGGAAATGGAAAATGAGCGTGCCCCAGAGGGGGAGGAACTCTTTGTCCACTCAGTGCTTACCTGTGTTCCACTTAAAAGTGTAATGCCAATCCACGATGATGTCAAGGGGTTATGGAAAGCTTTTAGCTTCCACGACTGCTGCATTATCCTGACAGTAATGTCAGAATAAAAATAGTGAGCATAAAAACATATTGACAGGTGTGAGAGTAAGATTACAAAAGGACTTGGTGAGATGAGACGGTTCGATGATAACAGATAAGTCAGGCGCCGGGCTGTTAGCTCTTAGACGTTGGCTGCTCACAGCTCCAGAAATACTATATCAGATAGTAGAATAGGTGTTGTTTCAATAAAGTGGACATATATTTGAATTTTTAATGGGTTTTGTTTTTTTGGGCAAAAAAAAAAGACTGTATATACTAGATGGACATAGGCACATAACATCAGTCACCTGTTTTAGACTCTGCATTTGAAGCCTTAATGTTAGCATTTCGAGTAGCACCATGTTATTTTTTAGGAAGCAGAATTTGCTGTATTTGAATGAAAAGGCAGAATGCTAAATTATAATGGAATGCTAGCTAGAGTGCAAGCTACATCCATAAACTATACATTTGGAATGAGCAGACATTATATAATAACGAATTAGTGCTATTAACAGTGCTAACATACTAGAATTTCACTCACTGAAATTAAACTAGAGACTTTTTGGATGGGCTACACCACATAGCATAGCAGGCCACAATATAAATGGACAAAAGTACTGGGCCAACTACACATAAAAGGGCTTTTATGACATCTGATTCTATATCCATAGTCATTAATATGGGGTTGGCCCTCCTTTACAGCTATAACAGCTTCCACTCTTTTGGGAAGACTTTCTGAAAGATTTTGGAGTGTGTCTGTGGGGATTTTTTGTATTTGTGAGGTCAGACACTGATGTAGGATGAGAGGGCTGGGATCACTGTCTGTTCTAGCTCATCCCAAAGGGGTTGAGGTCAGGGGTCTGCACGGGCCATTCAAGTTCGCCCACTCCAAACTCATCCAACCATGGACCTTGCTATGCGCACTGGGGCACAGTCATTTTGGAACAGACAAGGCCCTTCCTCAAACTGTGCCCACAAAGTTGGAAGCATAGAATTGCCCAAAATGTCTTGGTAAGTTGAAGCATCAAGATTTCCCCTCAGTGGAACTAAGAGGTACAGTCCAACCTCAGAAAACAACCCCATAAGCATTATCCCTGCTCCACCAAACTTTACATCAGGCACGGTGCAGTCAGGCAGGTAATGTTCTCCTGGCATTTAGCAACCCCAACCTCATTTATCAGACTGCCAGATAGAGAGCCATGATTCATTGCTCCACAGAACACATTTCCACAGCTCCAGAGTCCACTGGTGGCATGGTTTACACCAGTCCATCTGATGTTTGGCTTTGTGCTTGGTGATGTAAGGCTTGCATGTAGCTGCTCGCCAATGGAAACACGTGCCATGAAGCTCCCGCCGCACAGTTTTTATGCTGCCGAGGCTTGTTCCAAACACCATCCGAGGTTTGGAAGTCTGCAGTTATTGAGTGGTGACTTTTACGCACTCAGTGACCCCGCACTGCAACTTAGGTGGTCTGTAGCGTCACAGCTGAGTTGCTGTGCATCCTAGACGCCTCGGCTTTATAATGATACCACTCACAGCTGATCTTGACACTTTGCATCTAAGATTGGCCAGCACCATGCCGCAACTCAGTGAAAGACCCATTCTCTGACAAATGGTTGTAAATGCAGACTGCATGGCTAGCTGCTTGATTTTATTCACCTGTGGCTATGTGACTGAATGAGACACCTGAATTCAATGATTAAGAGGCGTGGTCCAATAACTTTGTGCATGTTTGAGCTTATTTTGAAAAGTAAGGTTCGACAAGCGGCAGTGCTCTATCTAATACCAACTGTGTTGAATGATTATCCCCCCCTGACATTTGGCTCGGGTTTGAGTGTATTATGAAGAGGAGCTTACTGGCTGTCACAGAACGAGCGTGAATCAGTTCAACATGCTGCTCAGGCAAAGGCATTTTGACTTTTACTGAACCCCTCCTATCACCTCACCTACTGTTATCAAAGGCATGGCTGCAGGGACAGGCCACTTTAAGGACGTGAGCGTGATGTTGGATTAAAATAAAAAGACTTTTGACACTGACTCCAAAAAATGGACAATCTGTGACTTTTCTTGAAGTTTAAGGGGTTTTAACATTGATAAGTCACTTCTAAAAATGTCTTTTTATATTGGGTTTTTACAAAAATAGGCTGGGAGAGATTATTCAATCGCTGGCATCAAATTGAATTATCTTGGCGATGTTTATTAATTTTTGGGCCTCTCAGCGAGCAAAGGCCATCGTCACAGACCCTCAGCACCCTGTTTATATATCATCACATCAGAACCACTGATGTGGATTGGTGTGCATAAATGGAAAGCTTGAGGTGGGGAGAACACTAAGACCCAGCGCAGAAGAGGGCAGGCATCGATGTTATGACATTACTCAAGTCACATACAGCATGAGGACCGGAGGTGGAGAGGGGTTGCAAGTAGGCTTGCAGATGTGCAGCAGCTGTGGGTCTAAAATGTGCGCCTTGTATGAGATTTGCTAATTGAATGTGTAGGACAGTCTCTGCTGATCCATCAGCTGGTGAGGGCTGCTGTTGTTATTGCCTTGTCTCCTTGGCGTGCACGTGTTAGTTTATGCATGATTTCAACCTCTGCCATTGTGGAGGAGGTAAACAAATCAAGGACATACCTGAGATTATTTGTGCCTCCAGCTACTGAATTTTTAAAGAGGACCTATTATGCTTATTTCCAGCTCCATACTGTTATTCTTGAACTCTGCTTGTGTAGATTTACATGCTCTGCATAAAAAAACCCTCATTTATGTTATACTACCTGTTATCCAGCCCTTCAGTTTATCCACCGTCTAAAACAAGATGTTCTAGCTGTCACCAGTCTCTGTAGGGTCCTGATCTTTAGAACCCACTCTCTTGTTATTGGCTGCTCTTCGTCTGACTTTTGCAAACAGAACCAAGTGATCGTGGGGAAAAAAAAACTGCAAACCTACAAAAAAAATATAACTTCTCACTCTCAATTTGAAATGACAACTCCTCGGATCCGTCTGTACATGTTTGAGCCAGAATCCAATCTGGAACATGAGCGTGGACAGTAACGAAGTTTACAGCTTACAGCATCATTTAGTAAATGCTCTTTCCCTGCTTATCTTGGGATATAATGGTAGATTAAGTCTTTCAGTCACAGATTGCATTAAAGAGTGTATAGATATCCTTGATGATAGGTGTATGTCTGGGAAAAGCACTGGAACTTCAGCTATTCTGCCGCTCTCTGCTTTTGAACATGTGAAACCTGAGGTCCATTTAAACAAGCTGTATACTTGTGATTTTAATGCCATCTAATGTATGTTATAAACTGTAAGTATTTGTGCCCTGTTTCTCACACGCATGTGTTGTGTTGGCAACTGTTGGCAAACTAAACTCCCAATCCAATCCAAAATCCAGTCCGATGTGTTTTGCAGTGTGAAGCTCAGATGCGTTTGTCTACTCTCCCGTCACATCACAAATCACCGCTTGGGCAGGTCTGCCTCCATCAGGAGGGTTTATTAACTGTCTTTGAATAAACAGCCTGCTATTCACTGAGGTTAATTTACTGTGTACTAAAACTCAAGGGGCACGGTCCGCTCCAGCGACTGACTGATTTACCTGCATCTCCGGTCACAGCACCTCTAACGCTGTCTAATTACAATAACAGCAGTGATAAAACATCCCGCTGCAGACACATAGTGGGCTCCCAGAGCCAGTAAATGCAGAAATAGAATTGAAAGGGAAGGTGCTCCCTTGGATTGAGATCAGGTGACGTGTGTGGAGGCCATTTGAGTACAGCGAATTCAATGTCGCGTTTAAGATGCCGGTTTGAGATGATCTGAGCTTTGTGACATGGCATGACCCCCACAACATTACACCACCAGCACCAGCCTGAACTGTTCACATGCTTTCATGGTGGTTATGCCCAATTTTGACCCTACCGTCCAAATGCCGCAACAGAAATCAAAACTGATCAGATCAGGTGGCGTTTTTCCAGTTTTCTCTTGTCCAACTTGTAGCCTCAGTTTCCTCTTCTTAGCTGACAGGACTGGCACCTGGTGCGGTCTTCTGCTGCTGTAGCCCATCTGCTTCAAGGTATGACATGCCGTGCATTCAGAGATGCACTTTTCCATACCTTGGTTGTAACGAGGGGTTCAGAATCAGAATCCTTTATTAATCCCAAGGGGAGAGTTGCTTGTTTGTGCTAATTATTTGTGCTACTGTTGCCTTCCTGTCAGCTCAAAGCAATCTGGACATTCTCCTCTGACCTCTGGAATTCAGTTCAATTCAGTTCCATTTGATTTGATTCAGTTCAGTTGAATTTAATTCATTCCAGTTCAGTTCAGTTTTATTTATATAGCGCCAATTCATAATAAAAGTCTCCTCAAGGGGCTTCACACTGTAAGGTAAAGACCCTACAGTATTAGAGAGAAAACCCCAACAATCAGTTGATCCCCTATGAGCAGCACTTGGCGACTGTGGGAAGGAAGAACTCCCTTTTAACAGGAAGAGGCCTCCAGCAGAACCATCTGACATGCAGCAGCAGCAAATAAATGCATGGGGAGTGAAAAGAGGTGGGTGGAGCAGGAATGCCCAGCACATCATAAGGAGCTTTGGCCGAGAGAACTGCTCCTCACTGGATATTTTCTCTTTTTCTGACTGTTTCCTGTCAACCCTAGAGAAGGCTGTACAGGAAAATCCAAGCAGATAGCTCAAACCAGCTCATGTGGTACCAACAACCACGCCACAGTCAAAGTCACTTAAATCACCTTTTTTTTCCCCTGTTCTGAACTTCATCAGAATAGATTATTAATCCCAGGGGGAAATTACAGGCACTCCATTCAGCAACGTTCCCTCTAAGCTGCGTGCTTGCATGCGCACTGTAAAGATTTGCTGCGCACATGTGCGCTGCATGGACTTGCTTTGCGCATGCGCACTGCCAAGATTTGCTATGCGCGGAGGATGCAGGAGCAGTGCGCGATTGCGCAAGCGTGCAGCTTAGAGGGAACGTTGGCGTTCAGTATGCATAAATATCAATAAGAAGGTAGCAGTATAGTTAAGGAGATAAAATATAAATGTCCCTATATTCAGTGAATCGAATAGCGTGCATGCAGCATGGCAGTAGGTAAAAGTCCAGTTATTAAGGGGAGGAGCTGTAAAGTGTAGTAGCTGCAGGTAGGCGTGTCTGTGATTCATGAGGTCACATTGATCATGCCTGCATTAGCTGATTAGATGTTTGCATTAATGAGTCGTTTAACAGGTGTACCTAATGAAGTGGCCAGCGCGCATATGTGCACTTGCGTTTTATCCCTTTCTGTGCTGAACTTCCTGATACCCACAGAGCCCAGCGTTGCTGTTGTTTTTGGCTACGCAGGAACCGTGCTGAAGCATTCAGGATTAGCATGTTTGTGCCCTGACAGCGTTGCCTCAATAAAATGGATCGATAATGTCTTTCAATCACAATTCCCCATAACAGCCTATTTGCTTTTACTTGTATAAACAATACAGGTGTCATTTCCAGCTGAGAGGGTCAGTAACTTTGCCACAACTTTAAAGCTGATAACCTGTCAGGGCTCTGCTGACAGCATCATCCAGTTTCAGACGAAATGATAGGAATGAATCAAACCGAATGGAAGGTATAACCATATAGATGAAAATTGTTTTTTGGAGCTGACCTTTGCCCATATCACACATCCACCTCAGGCAGAAACAGTGGATGCTGTGGTTATAGCTGTGTCATGGAGATGAAGCATTTTCATTTCGTAAAATGGAAAGAATGGAGAAGTTTTGAGGGATGAATTTCAGGTAATCTCTCTCCCTCGCCCTGCATTGCTGGTGTTTTTGCTCAGAGAAGGAGTGTGCACTGAGCCACGAAGGGAATCTGTCAGAAAAATGGCTCTTTGACAAATGAGCGTCGACAACACACACACACACACACACACACACACACACACACACACACGTACGCAAACCCACCTTGGCCAATATCGCCTTTTACTGAACTGGACTTGATATTTTAAGATTTTCAACCTACATTTACAGTCTAACAGCCCTGAGGAAGAAAAGAAATCAATACAGCCTCAGAATGACTTTCTCTTTGAGGCTTGTTGAGGTGATTAAATGGTTGGTGTTGTGCAGACTGGAATCAGATGTGCACAAAGGACAACACTGGCAAATACTTTAACTTTTGCGACTGTGAAAGTTTTTCGGGCAAACTTAAAAGAAATACTGGGTTTATAACCGGTGCCATTCTCTCTCCCAGGGGAGTGGGCTGCATTTTCATCGAGATGATCCAAGGAGTGGCTGCCTTCCCTGGGATGAAGGACATCCAGGACCAGCTGGAGAGGATATTCCTGGTGAGTCGCTGTTTCTGACGTTTCCTGTCTTTCCGCAGCATCTCATTTGGGTTGTATCAGCTGGGCTGTGACTTGGCCACTCCACAAGTTCCATTTTCTTTTCTTCTTCATCCATTGTGGTTTTACTTCTGTGCTTTTTTGCATCAGGCATCTCATGGATTGCAGCCCTGACATCCTCCTAAGACTCCTTGATTTTGAATTTGTCATTCCCTCGTTAATAGTAATTCTGAGGCCTTGAGGTAGGTGAGTTTTCACCAACTGCCAGATAGGCTAATTCTCAGAAACTAGAAGTTACAGTGTGGACAGCACACAATGGTTAGCACTGTTACCTCACAACAAGAAGGTCGGGGTTTGAATCTAACAGCCAGCCAGCTTGGGCCCCCCTTTGTGGAGTTTGCATGTTCTCAACCATGATTAAATGAGCAGAAGTTGGTCTATGGATGGATGGATGGATGGATGGCTGGAAGTTACATTTCAGATGGAACCTCATACATGTTAACATAAAATATTAAGTTTGTTTGGCTGAAGGACCAATGTGTTAGGCATCCCATCAGTCCGTTATAGTCCACAGAGTCCACAGTACCCCTCCTAGAGTATTGGTCAGATTTTAGTGAAACTTATAATAATCACATAATGGATCCTCACCCAAATTGTGGTGAAGGTCAAAGACACATTATATGTTTTAATACATTTTCACAAGAATTGCTACTCCTAAGAGTTTTGGCCAAACTCGTCATGTACATAAAATAAGTGTTTGTGTTTGTCCCTCTGCTTTCTATACATAAAAGCAGGTATTATAGTGTCTTAAGCTAGGTGAAGAACTAGGACTTTTATTCTGAATATGGCTTTGATCTTCCTTGAGTTCTTAGTGGATTATAGTTGACAGTGTCAAGAAAACATCACCTTTTTGTACTTCACACATAACCATAACCTGTGAGCTGTGAGGGATTATCAGTCTCATCACTGATGTTCTTCTTTTCGTTTCTAAGATTTCTTTATTCTTTTCATCCAAACAGGCATAAAGTAAATAAAAAGAGGTGAACTTTAACTGAGTTCAAACCCTGACACTAGATAGATGCCCAGTCACCTGCTGGATGTTAAGAGGTTAAGCAGAAAGCCTCTTACACTAGATGGCGTTCTTAATACAGCCTGAATTGAACATGAAACTGTCCCTTCTAAACTAAGACAAGCTTTATGAACCTTCAGCTGCTTCCTTGTACTTTGTATTTTCTCATAAGGTGTCACCACAGCAGATTAGTTTACATCAGTAATTTGACAGAGGTTTTACACTGGATGCCCTTTTTGACACAACCTTCCATGGTGGGGGTTGATTCCCCATCTGGAACTGAACCAGGGGTCTTTCACTTATAAGGTGAATGTGCAAAGCACTACGCTAGCCTTGATGCAAGTGATTTTTCCTGCTGCTTATGTAGGGCCATTGCAGTTTAGGATGCCTGTGCGCCAAGCCTGTGCCAGCCTCATTCCCTGCAGTGGAGATACAGTCTCACGCTGTGCATCTGGCTTTGTTTTTTAACCTACTCTTTAGTCTGTTAAATAAACCATGCTGCCTGGCCTCTTCCTCCAAAATGTTTGTTTCCTTTAGTCCATAAATATTCCAGACTGAACCATTTTTTCTGACGTTACGTAAGGAAAAGTTGTGAGGCAGGTGTTTTCAGTTTAAGCTGATTTGAATTATATAATTTTATAAATATTCATATTTATAGATCTTAAGGTGCAAAAGGGATATAGGGAATCTTAGAACCTACTTAAGGAAGTTTTTTCTTTGCCTCCACTGCAGCGGTATTTATGTTTTCTTGTTGTTCATCCAGTACAAGTGATGTTACCACTCCAGGAGCTGACTTGTTTGCTGGATCTTTACTGAACTTTGCGTGGTTAATACCTATGATGTCCTTCCTTTACGCCACCTTGTCCTTTGTCACAGCTGCAATCAAGTCTGCAGTAAGGTCACTTCCAGGCAAGACATGTAAAACTATGCAGTCAAAAAGTGCAGACAGTCTAAAACAGTCTAACCTCTAAAAGTACATTTATTTGCACCATTATGTGGCAGACCTTCAGTGATAGGTGTGACGGAGAACCAGCACCCAATGTCAGGCGTGACCCTGAACTGCATCAGCAATTAAGAAAATGGATGGATGGAAACACTGTGCAGTACTCTAATTAACTTACAAATAAAGCCCTGCGATAGACCTGCCTCTTGCCCTATGACAGCTGGGCTAGGTCCCAGCCCCCCTGTGACCTTGAATTAGATAAGCACAAGAAAATAGATCAGTGGATGGTTCAAACCTGTGTTTTTTTTTTTTTTTTTGAATGTGTTTTTTTTCTTTCA
>VUQH01001786.1:0-18354 GCA_015106775.1 Etroplus canarensis
TATTGGTTGTACCGCCTGAATTGGGACACAGCCTCTGGGTCCGCTGGTATCTATCAATCTGCGCTCGATTACTCTGAGGCTCTCTCAAAGTACCCGGATGTGTGACCCAAAAAACTGAATTTAAGAACTGAAATTGAATTGTAGAACTAAAACTGAATGGTGGGGAGTGAAACTGAAATTATTCGAGAGCTAAATTTTTAAAGGATGAAATACAGTTTCAAAGCAAATGAATTCATTTTCAAAATATAAAATTCAATTTCAATTTAGTGACGATCATTTTCAAACCAATACATTGGATTTCAAATTAGGTTAATTCAAATTCAGTTTTGAAAAGCATTTATTCAAGTTACAATTCAGATTCAATCTGAGCAATGCAAATTCTAATATAACTTATTCAAATTCAGTTTCTGATGGCACAAAGTTCTGCCCATACAAATCTCCCATTCTACCATATCCCAAAGGTGCTCTATTAAATTAAGATCTGGTGACTGTGGAGGCCATTTGAGTGCAATGAGCTCAACAGCTTGAGCTGATTTGAGCTTAATGACATTCCTGCTGAAGAAGATGGGTATGCTGCGGTCATAAAGGGATGTACATGGTGAGAAATATGACTCAGGTAGAGGCTGTGATGTTTAAATGATGTGCAGTGCTAAGGGGCCCAAAGTGTAGCAAGAAAATATCCCTCACCATTATTACACCATCACTAGTCTGAGCTGTCGATACCAGACAGGACAGATCTGCTTTTGTGTCATTTTATACCACAGTCTGACTCCACTGTTATGTTGCAGGAGAAATTTAGACTCATTAGACCAGTTAACATTCTACCAATCTCCCACTGACCAATTTTGGTGAGTCTATGTAAACTGTAGCCTTAACTTCCTGTTCCTAGCAGACAGCAGTGGCACCTGATATGGTCTTCTGCTGCTGTAGCCCACTCGCTTCAAGGTTTGATGTGTTGTGTGTTCAGAGACGAGCTACAAGTTATTCCTGTTGCTTTGCTAGCAGCTGGAAGCAATCTGGCTATTCTCCTCTAATCTCAGGCACCAACAAGGCATTTTTTGCCCACAGAACTGCCGCTCATTGGATATTTTCTTTGGACCATTCTCTGTAAACCCAAAACCAGCCTATCTGGCACCAACAACCATGCCACATTCAACGTCACTTAAATGACAACCCCCCCTTCTGATGTTCGGTGCAAACTTCATCAGGTTGCCTTGACCACATCTGCATACCTAAATGCAATGAGTTGCTGCCATGTGATTTATTAGGCATTTACTTCAAGCAGCTGAACAGAGATACCCAATGAATTGGCCAGTGAGTGTAAAAGCATAACTGAAAAGTTTGTCAAAGGTTTTATTTAAATAGTGTACATTAACAAATGTAATTCCAGGTTACTTTACATGGTAAGGTTGGGATTGTACCACTTATTTGTATCATCTCTGTAATGCTAATTCTAAAAAGGAAGTCTTTGCCAGAGAAAACTCACTAATCATGTCTTAGACCCCCCCCCAAAAAAAAACAAAAAGTCAAGACTATAAACAATAAATAAATATAAACAGGTGTATGAACATCATGAAATTTATAGCCTGGGCTTGGAATGCATTATTCCAGTCACACATGCATTCTAATGCTGTGGGTAAAGTTGATCTTTAATAGCCATTTTAATCATATCAACTTGGGCCACATGATGACTGGTTATGAGCCATCTGTCTGTAATTCTAGTAGTATCCAATTTTACGTTTACACTTTTAGATATATATTCACCTTTGTGTTTACATCTTTAAGCTAGGATTGCTACGGGTCATTCAGGTTGCGCTTCACCGCAAGTCTCATATTAGCAGTCAGGAGACAGGTCAGTCAGCTGATACTACTTACAGTACTGTATGCCAGCTTTGTGATTTAGTGAAAAACATGATGAGTGGGCCTGTTTACCTCCTTTTAAAGCAGTCAGCATTAACCCCACTCAGTAGCCATTAGTCACAGTCCCTACAGTATAACATCCCTGCAGCACTGGACCATTCAGTATTTCTCTTCCACTCTGAAACCCACATGTCAGTTTTGTTGATAAAACTAACACTGTGTCCAATTCAAGTCTGTGGATTTAATTTTTTCCTCTCTGTGTTGCATGAATCATGTAGCCTTCATCCTTCCAGTGTGCAATGAGCAACTGAACTAAATTTTTCACAGGTGCAGAGCTTACTCCTTACATGTCTGTGATATTTACCCAGCAGCACCAACATAATGAGCATAAAGTACACAGAGACATGTAAGGAGTACAACAAACAATAATGCTTCCCTGCTTCCTTCACAGCTTTAGTCACTTAAGAGATTTTTTAAGCCTTATATATGCAGAATAATTTCAAAAATTAAAGGCAACATCTGGTGGCAGTGAAGAAAACCTTCAAGGTAGCAAAGGAACAAGTTTTAATGAGTTTTAAAGAGGATCCTGTGTGCCCTGTTTTAAATATCAAAGTATTTACCACTGCCTAAACTTAATGTGCATCTTCACTACTCTGTATACATTACAGACATATCCAACTTAGGACTCAATACATCATTCCAGAAGAAAGGAAAATCAAGACAGGATATCCACTCACTGATTAGTTTATTAGACAGCTTGCTAGTACTGGGTTGGACCCCCTTTTGCCTCAAGAACTGCCTTAATTCTTTGTGGCAGAGATTCAACAAGGTGCTGGAAACATTCCTCAGAGATTTTGGTCCATATTGATGTGATAACATCAAGCAGTTGCTGTAGACGTGTTAACTGCACATCCATGAAGTGAATTTTCCATTCCACCACATTCCAAAAGCACTCTATTAGACTGACATCTGGTGACTGTAGAGGCCATTTGAGTGCAGTGAACCAATTTTCATGGTAAAGAAACCAATTTGAGATGATTTGAGCTTTGTGTCATGGCGTGTTATTCTGATGGAAGCAGCCATCAGAGGATTAGTACACTGTGGTCATAAAGGGATGGACATGGTCAGCAGCAATACTCAGGTAGGCTGTGGTGTTTAAATGATGCTCAGCTGGCACGGAGGCACTGAAACCGTGCAGAGTCACTAGTCGCCACATCATTGCACCACCAACAGCCTGAACCATCGAGACAAGGCAGGTTAGATCCATGTTTTCATGCCATTTACACCAAGTTCTGGCCCTACCATCCAAAAGAGATTCATGAGACCAGAAAATATTTTTCCAATCTCTTATTGTCCGGTTTTGGTGAGCCAAAATTGTAGCCTTAGTTTCCCATTCTCAGCTAACAGGAGTGGACTTGGCATGGTCTTCTGCTGCTGTAGCCCATCTGTTTCAAGGTTTAAAGTGCTGTGCATTCAGAGATGCTATTCTACATGTCTTGGTTATTCAAGTTTCTGCTGTCTTGCCTACTCACAGCACTCTGGACAGACCACTGACATCTGGAACTCAAGGCATTTTCACCCACAGAACTGCCACTCACTGGATATTCTCTCTTTTTTGGACGTTCCTCTGTAAACCCTAGAGGTGGTTGTGCAGGAACAAGATCAATAGTTTCTGAAATACAGAGACCAGGATGTCTCGCCCCAATAAGCATGCCATGTTCAAAGTCACTTAAGTCACCTTTCTTCCTCATTTTGATGCTCAGTCTGAACTTCAGCAGGTCATCTTGACCATGTCTACATGCCTGAATGCACTGAATTGCTGCCATGTGATTGGCTAAGCAGATATTTGTGTTAATTGAAAACATGTACGTAATAAAGTGGCCTGCAAGTGTATTCTCTCACTACTGCTACACCTGCAAACTGAGTATAAATGCTTAAATCATTACACACACACACACACACACACACACACACGACTCTGCAAGTAGTATTCTTTATTGTCTTCATGGAAATAAGAAAAATCACCTCTGACTTCATTATAAGTAACCACCAACACTAGGAGCAAGACTTTAAAAACTCAGCCTAAATTCAATAATCATATTGCAGTTGCTAAACCAATAATTACATAACTTATTTTAAATAAGCTTCAGTTTTATCTGCATGATTGGTTAATGGGAAAAACCAAAACAATAAAACAAATCCAACATGGTTTGTATGGACACTTGTGCAGAAACTGCCACACCTGACATTAAAAAATAGCATGTCCTCATCAGGCTAGGGGTTTGTGTGATGGTGCGTAAGCCTATGTGGGATTTTACATTATCTTTAATTGGCAATTATATAACAGTCCATCTGAGGTGAGGTTGCAGAGTAAAAACAGAGGCTAACAAATCATTTTCCAGAGAAATTAAATAAAGCATTACATATTAATATTGCTTTTAAACAGTATTACAATAAGGTTTTGAGGATGGAACCAACACTGGTTAAAAAAATCTCATGTATTACACGTTAACTTCAAATTTATGATAGCAGTAACATCAAGTGAGAAAACGCAACATCTGTCATTGCTGGTAGGTTTACTAGATTTTTTTGAGCCGATGCCCTCAGCAGCTTCTGTGCTATGTGGATCAATCCAAACCCTCTGACCTCCTCCCCACATGGACTTTGAGGCTCTACAACAATATCTTTCTACTCTGGCTTTCCTGCAACATAAAGCAGCCTTGACTCACATGCCTTGTCAATAAAAACAAACAAAAAAAGCATAAACATGGACAGCTTGCTTTAGGCATTGTCATAAATGATTACGTCTTGCTTTTCTTGGGAGGACAGTATAATATCATAAAAGTCCACTAGTTAATGTAGGTTTAGGCAAGGTCATACAGTATAGTTAGGTATTTTTCTTAGTCTTTTGAGTGCTTACCTCAATAGTAGATATGTGTTTGTGTCTTTAAGAGTGTGTCAGTTTTAAACTACTTTATTCTGAAGGAATTATTTTACTTGCAGTAAGAATACTGAGACATCAATTTCTTGCTCAAGGGGGATCACTAGGTTTTTTCTATAATCTTTACAATATAAAAGCACCTTGACATATCCATTGTTGTCAGCTGGTTCAATATAAAAACTGGACTGAAAGCGGCACACAAAAATCTGGAAGCACAGCCACTGTTGTACAGGTGCAGGGTAGCAACACCTCAAAATTCATGGGAAGTGGAAAATTTAGAGGAAAAAAAAAAAGATTTGGTCAACACACACACACGAGAAAAAACAAAAACAAAAAAAAATAACCTGACGTTTTTCATTTGTTTTTGTCAAACATCACAAACTGAGGCCCTCTAGGTATCACCAACCCTAAATTAGTCTAGCCCCCCCATGAGCGGCATTGCATGGTGCTGCTTTAGTACATTATTCTTGCACTTGCCATAGGGTTCATGTATTAAGCTCTCACTCCACTCTGCCTCTCTTCTCACCCCCATCATAGATATTCATCTACAGTTACAAGGCAGAAATGGCCATCAGAACTACAGAAACTAAGGGGGAAAGAGGTCAGTTTTCCAGCTGTGGGTTCTGAAGCTGTGTACTGAAGTCCTTTTTTCTTTGTCATATGTGCAATTTATATGCAATGTAGGTTTGTATGTGTTTCAAAACTTCTGAGACTTCTCACTGTCATACTGAGCACAAGATGAACACAAAGGTGTGTATGCTTGCCTGCAGTCACGGTGTGTGTAAGGAACATCCATTAGCTGTTGAGGGCCTCAGAGGCTGAGCCTCATAACTTCCAGCTGTCATACAGCCAAAATCTTGGGAATAACAAAACACTGAGTGACTGGAAATGGTTTCACATAATATGATGCTGCTGGTAAGCAGTGATTTAAGGACTTACGTAGGTTATACATTTAGGTCCATCAGTTTTAGGAAGATGCCTTTTGTTATTTTTCCTCCGTACACTACCACAGTTGATTTTAAATCAAACATTCAATCTGTGGTCAAAGTGTAGACTTCCAGCTTTAATTGAAGAGGGTTTGATAAAAGAATTGCATTAACTGTTTAGAAATTACAGCCATTTTTATATAGTCCCCCATTTTCAGAGGCTCAAAAGTAATGGGACAATTGACTGGCAAGCAGTTTCATGGCCAGCTGAGGCCTGTTCCATGACAAAATAAGCAGATCAGAGATCCATGGTTGAGTTCAAGCATTTGGTAGCTGTTCAATAGAACTCTCAATATGAGGTCTAAAGAGATGTTGATACAAGTGGAGGAGGCATTTATTAGACAGAAAAACCAAAAGAAACCTATTAAACAGACAACACAAACCTGCCAAAACATTAATTTGGACTGTTTGATAGCAGAATTCTTTACTTGGTTAAGAAAAGCCCTTTCACAACATCTAGCCAAGTCAAGAACACTCTGAAGGTTGTAAGCATATCATTATCATAGTCTACAATCAAGTGACACAGTGCAAATACAACAAAGTGCAAACCATTGACTAGATTGAGAATAGGAGGCTGGACTAGATTTTGCTAGCAAACACATAAAAGACCCCTTCAGTTATGGGGAAAAAAACTAAATCTCTTTGGACAGATGAAACTAAGATTAACTCATATCAGAATGATGGGAAGAAAAAAGTATGAAGGAAGAAAGGAAGAACTCAATATCTGAAGCATACCACATCATCTGTCAAACATGGTGGAGGCAATGTTATGGGCATGTATGGCTGTCAATAGAAGTGGGTCACTAGTGTTTATTGATGATGTGACTGCTGATGGAAGTAGCAGGATGATTTCTGAAGCATACAGGGCTATACTCTCTGCTCAGATTCAGCCAAATGTTGTAAAGCTGAATGTATGGTGCTTCACAGTGGAAATGGGTAATGACCCAAAACATATTGCAAAAGCAACCCATGAGTCTCTAAATGTAAAGACATGTTATATTCTTTAATGGCCTCAAACTAATAGAGCATTTTGGTCAGTTACAGAAGACAAAACTGAAGGCAGGAAGATCCACAAACAAGCCGCTGAAGGCAGCTACAGTAAATGCCTGGCAGAGCTTCTCAAGGGAGGAAACAGCATTTAGTGATGTTGATAGGTTTTCAATTTCAGGCAGGCATTGACTGCAAAGGATTTTCATCCAAGCATTAAAAAAAAAAAAAAAAATCCTTATTTATAATGACCTTTTCACCATTACTGAAAATGGGGGACTATGTATACAAATGGCTGTAATTTGTAAATAGTTAATACAATCCTTTTGTCAAACCCCTTGAAGTTTGCAGTCTGCATTTCTTTATTGTTCAATCTAAATTCCATTGTTGTGGTATACAGAAGCAAAATTACAAACAGTAGCACTGTCCAAAAACTTATGACCCTTGTTGAACATTTATGTTCAAGTGAAAAATCCAACAGCAGGAATGATGAGTGCTATTCATAAGATGTAAAGGTGCAAAAAAATGTATTAATGGACGCTGCTGCTTTCTTACTGCCTCCTTACTGCAGCCATTGCCATAGCTTTCTTTTTAATGATGACTATCATTATTCTCTAACCTAATACCTGAGAACAATAAGGTTCTGAGATAAGAATGGGCTTATGAGAGTCATTCTTGTGAGCAATTACAGTCTGATTTTCTTGTTTAATGTGCAAGATTTGTTTGGAGGATTAGACTGTCTGATTTAAAGCCTTTCTATTAACCTGGCTCCTCATGTGTCTGGCACCTTTTAGATGTTATTATAGATTTGCCATCTTCCCAGATATCAGCAATCACTGATACAATACAAGTTCATCATAAGCTACAGACAAGACAGTCAACACTATAAAAATAAAAGCCAAGTTTTAATAAACTGGAATTACCCTTTGAGGCAATACATCTTGAGCTAAATCAACAGAACCCTGTAATTGACAATAAGAAATGATATACTTTTTTAAAAAGCAAGAGCAGTTTCAAATAAGAGCGAGTAGAATCAGTTCATATGAAAACAAAATAGATATGCATTTGAGCTGAAAAGCCCCGGATCTAAAGACTTTGAGGGTTTGTGGCCTCTGCTGCCCTTTTATTACACTGTTTTATTAAAATTCCCATTTCATCCAGTTCTTTGCTGCTGTTCAAAACAGAGCGTCTTCTGAAACCTAATATTGGCAGCAGGGCCTCGAGTGAGAAAACAAACCTGACAGCACTGGCTACAGTGAGGGAGAGAGAGAAACAAGCCAAGAGTGAGAGAAAATGGAAGAAAAGAGAGATGGAGTAAATCTCATCTAGAGGGAGGCAGATTCATCGGTGTGGTAAAGGAGGATATTGTGGCTGAAATCTGACCTCCCGGCCAGTGCTGATGCTGCTTACGGCGGACCCTAATCCCGGGATGAGGTGTGCTGTAGCTGTAGTCTCTAAAAAAGATCTGTGGATGCAGCAAGGCCCATGAGCTTAAGTAAGACAGGCCCTATCCATTTTCTTTTCCTTTTCCTCTCTGTCCTCCAACATCAGGAAAAAGCTATGACCACCATTGCTGGCGCACAGCCAATCAGCTGGCTACAATTTATGACTAAACGATGTTGAGAGCTTCTCCAGGCCTTTGCAATGCGGGGTTAGCATGCTTATGGGGGTATATGCATTCCCTGGGGTAGCTGAGAAGAAATCCTTCCTGTGGCTTGAAGGGGCTGAGAAAAGGGGGTAGTTACAAGGGGCCAACATTCCTCACAGCCCCAGAAATAGATCCTGAAGCTGGAAAGCAAGTACATTAGGGTATAATGTAGTTTGGCAAAGCCAGAAGCTTGAAGGTTCTGCTGTGTTCTGCTTATAAACATGTTATATGAGAAAGGGTTTTACTTTGGTCCACTTAAAGAATTTATAGAAGACAGTGGCTTATGGCAGCAGAGTTTGATGGTTTTATGCATGTCTGAGTTTGAAAACTTGGAACAGTGGAAACTTGGCAAATAAGCCATGACACAAAGCAACATACACTGAAGCTTCTACTCAAACAGACAAAAAGCCAGACCTGGGTGGACCATGACGAAACCATACCTTTCCTCAAAGTAATACATGAAAGTAACATAGATGAAATACTTACATCATGTGTTTTACATCTTTTTTTTTTTTAACGTTCTGCAGGAACCTAATACTCTGAAAATAACTTCATGTAAAAGCAGTTTGTCAAGATGGGTAGAGGATGTAAAGAAGCCTCACTTTCCCTGCTGTTCTCCTAAAAAAGGCAGATTTCTTGTTCATAAACTCAACAAGGTTTCTCATAAGCATTTTAAACATAGGCTACACATGTATAAAAAAGGGCAAAAGAAAAACACGTTGAAAGGGGATATGCATCAAACACTGAGCAAAAGGCAGATACAGGGCAAACTGGAAAATGAGTAACAACTGTTACAATGTAATATAGGAGGTGGGGAGAAATCCTATTGTCATATACATGCTCACTTTTACAGTATGTGAAAGCATTTTTGGATATCTGTGAATAATCAAGTTTCTTTCCAGCTTACAGTACTGTATAAGCAAACTCAATGATATAAAACAAACAAAAACAGCTATAAAAATATCTTCAATAAGACCAAATTTGGAGCACATATGCTTGTATTTTAAAATTGAGCTTTCCATTTAACTTCTGCACATGGAAATGCTCCTTAATACAGCTGTATAAACACTGGACTGTGTACACTCAAACATAAAGATCAGGCAGCAATCCGACGACTTCACCTTATGAAAATGTTCACCAAACAACTGCTTAAGGCTTCAGCCTGCTTAGTTTTTTTCCTATGATTCTTTGACTGCCAGCTACACAAATAACTTACGAGTACTGCTTTGGGAAAGCGATCCTACTTCAAGAATTGGGCAAATAATAATATAACATCTGCTCTCTGGTACAGTATGCTGTCAAAAAGCTTCTGAAAGCAAAGTGAGTGGGCAGATTTCTTAAACTGGTAGCTACAAGGGGAACTTTACTTGAGTTACCTGAGAAGAGTTCTTGTCATTTTTTTAATGGTGCAAATGGAAACAAAGTCCATATAAAGTTTTTTTTGGCTCTAGCACAATTTTTGGTACTTCTGATACATTTTCCAAAGAGTTATTTTATTTCACGCAGGTAGAATTTCCTGATGAGTCTCAAAGTAATTCATACAGAATATCCAAATTCACTGGTGACTATTAGGTCCACCCGTTCAACTTCTTGCTTTGAGCTGGTTTCACTTGTTTATGCAAGTTTTGCTTGTTAATACAAATACCTATTCAACCAATCACATGACAGCATTTACACATGTAAACATGGTTAAGCTGACGTACTGAATTTCAAAATGAGCGTCAAAAGGGAGAAGAAAGGTAATTTAAGTGACTCTGAATGTAGCATGCTTGTTAAGCAGATGGCCTGGTCTGAGTATTTGACAAACAGCTGATCTACTGGGATTTTCCTGCGCAATCACCTCTATTGTTTACAGAGAATGACATGAAAAAGACAAAATATCCAGTGGGTTGCAGTTCTCTGGGCTAAACTTCCTTGTTAATTCCAGAGTTCATACAAAAAATGGTCAGACTGCTTTCAGCTCAGGTGGAGAACTGGACTTAACACAGGCCTTGCCAAAAGCATTTTTATGAGTAAAGATGTGGTCATCAGCCAAAACTGCAGCTTTTTGGGGTGTTTTAACTTTGACCATTTATTTACACTCACAGGACACTTTATTAGATACACCCATTCAACTGCTTGTTAATACAAATGTATAATCAGCCAATCACATGGCAACAACTGAATACATTCAGGCATGTAGACATGATCAAGACACCCTGCTGAAGTTCAAACTGAGTTCAGAGTAGAATGGCCAGGCTGATTTAAGTTGATAAGATGGTAACAGTCACTCAAATAACTTGTTACAACCAAGATATCCTGAAGACAGAGATAAGCACCTCTGGATGTGCAACACATCCAGTCATGAAGCAGATGGGCTACAGCAGCAGAAGACCATGCCGGGTGCCACTTCAGTCAGCTAAGAACAGCAAACTGAAGCTACAATTTGCACTTGCTTACCAAACCTGGACAATAGAAGATTTGAAAAATGTTGCCCAGTCTGATAAGTCTATTTCTGCTCCAACATTTGGATGGTAAAGCTGGAATAAACAACATAAAAGCATGGATCCATTCTGCATTGTATCAACAGTTCAGACTGGCACAGTGTGGGTATGAGCTGAGCATTGTTTAAATCTCACAGCCAACCTGAGCATTATTGCTGACCATCCCTTTAGGACAACAATGTACCCATCTTCTGATGGTTGCTTCCAGCAGGATAATGCACCATGTCATAAAGCTCGAATCCTCTCAACCTGGTTTCTTGGCAATGAGTCCACTATATGCAAATGTCACCAGTCAGTCACCAGTCAGTCGCCAGAGCGCAATACAATAGAGTACCTTTGGGATGTGGTGAAATGGGATATTGGGATCACTGATGTGCAGCCGACAAATCTGCAGTAACTGTGCTATAGCATCAATATGGACAAAAATCTTTGGAATTTGTTGAATCTATGCCACAAAGAATTAAGGTGGTTCTGATGGCAAAAGGGGTCCAACCCAGTACTAGCAAGGTGTAGCTAATGAGGTGGCCGGTGACGGTGCATATTATTTTGTCCAAAATTTCTGGTATTATTTAGGTCTACATTTTGACAAATATTTCAGTTTTGATAAGGTTCTGTCTCCCTTTTAATCCATTTTTAAAGCAACCTGAACAAAACTCCAAAATTACCCTGATAATGATTTTTTTCTACTGCTTGAAACTGGTCCAACAAACAAAATTCAGTGTGTTTTTTAACCTTTTATTTAAGCAAGAAATAGAACTTGAGATTTTTTGCCAAGAGCGCCCTGTTGAGGCGTTTGTTGGCCTATCTTGGCCCAGATAGGCCAACAAAAGCATGACATAACCCATCATGTTTTTGATGGTGGGAGAAACCAAAACTAATAGGGGAAGCTTCAAACATAAGTGCTCTACCCAGGCTGGATGCCAGGACCCTCTTCCTGTGAAGCAACAGAGCTAACCACTGACCCACCGTGCTTTCAAGGGCAGAATGCCCTTAATGTGGCAATGCTAATTCTTTACCGTAAATCGTGACTCACTTTTTGCAATGGCTGTACTCAGAGCAGCGGCTGAGCGGCACACGGATCACACAGCTGGAGAACGCCACAAACAATGCATGATGATCCCGGTCCAACTCAAGACCAAGGACCCTCCTGTCCTCCCCCCGCACATTGCATCTATGAATACAGAAAAACACCAACCGTGACAATCATACATTTTAAAACTTGTTTCATTACAAAAAAAAAAAAAAAATGCATTCCCTCCAGCTGTACAGGGTGATGCAAAGTGTTACAATAGACCAAAGAGTGGGTGGGCAGGACAGATCAAGGAAGAACAAGGAAAGCAGGGGAACAAGCAACAGAGAAGGAAAAGAACAGAGATGCACCAAGTAAAGAATGGAGAAAGCAAAAGAAATGGAAAAAGAAAAAAGAAAAAAAGAGAATTACAGAAAAGAAAGAAATACATGTATCGTTTAACACAGAACCAACAGAAAATGTGTCATTAGCATATATTACAGATTGTCTCACTTGTTGGGGTTATAGACGTTTATGTCCTCCAGCAGCTGGGTGCTAAAAGAGGCATTGGCTCCCTCAGTGCTGGCCAGAATCTTCAGCACATGGCCATTGTCTGACCCCAGGAAGACAACCGTGTAGTTCTTATACGGCCCTGCTGACGTATCCACTGCTATCTGTGTCAACTTGAACCTGGATAAGGAACCAGAAAAATACAATGAAAAGATGCAGTGATTTCAATCTATAGTGAAGATCATCTAAAAAATTAAGCTGCCCTGTCATATCCATAAATTAGTGGGAGTTAATGCAATAAATGCACTGGTTAACATCGTACTGTCTTTTTGTTTTGTAATAGTGGTATTTTGTGATAAACAAAACAAACAGTGGGTGAGCACTAAGCTCATTGTATAAAGCTTCAGCATAAAAAAAAGCAGTCAATTCATCTACCAACCCACCACCCCCTTCTTTCATCACCTACATCTATTAAAGCCTTCATCCTATCACTTCATCTACCCATCTATCCACCCACCCAGAGCCATTCAATCAACCCATTCTTCCTGTTGCTAAGTCACTTTTCTCTACAGTCTTACAGAGTCCCACTTTTCTATGTTCTGTTTGTATTTATGAGCAAGTCCAGCAAAATACTGCATTACACGGAGCATCACCCTGCTTCATATTCATCCAGCTCTTCACGGTTACACCTGGGAGCTACCTGGTATCGCCACAGCTGTCTACTGCTGGCTCCACTGGAGCAGGTGAGGATTAAAAGCTATGCTGAAGGGCACCTTGAGTCCAGTGGTGACTGAGAGGCGGACAAGCTTTACTCATTCATATTCTCTGCCTCTCTGGCCTGAGGATTTGAACAAACAAACTTCCTCTAATAATTTCTTTGGCATCACAATCCTTCTAGATTCTTCTATAAAGGACACCCGTGGTAGCGTCTGTGCCCTCTTTTCTCCCTCAGTCCCTCCCAGATGGTCCCACACAGGCTGGTATGTTTACCCACATGCACTTGACGGGCACGTCCCTGCAATGACTCGGCAATACTGCGTGATGCGCTTCTGGTTAGATTTCATTTATCTAGCAATACTCTGGGGACAGGCGAAGCAGATGCGATGTTTTTGGCGCCAGATGTGAAGCGGTGCATGTTTCCCCAGTGTAGAGGCAGCGCGGTGTCTGGCTGGCTGTCAGCCTGGCTCTGCTTCAGGAGGTGCGGAGAAGGCTCCTGCTATGAGCCTGCATCTGTGTATGTAAGTTAGTGTTGTGTATCTATTATGTGTACGTACATGTCTGAGGTTTATAAGGCACTATCTGAAACATTTGCCACACTTGCTGGCAATTCAACATTTACCCCATCACCCTGTGATATTAGTAGATTCTCAAATGTCACAACACACACTCTCCCACACATCAGTGACTTCCTCCCTTCGATGCATGCTGCTGTGGGGCATCTGCAAGTCAGACCAGCCCTACTTGAAAGAGCCCCTCATTGTGCTCTTCATCTTTGATGTGAATCAAGCCTTGAAAAAAATCCAATGTGTTTTAATGACAAACAGGGTTGTGTGTTCCACTTGAGGTCACTCATCAATACCAATCATTGCAACAACAACACTGGTGGTACATTAAACTGATAAAAAAAAAAATTGAAATAAAGGAAAAAGGTATAACCCTGGCATTTTCTCTTAAAGGCCATGTTTATGCATTACTGCTGCCATACTCTGAACAGCAACACAGAAGTTAAATAACTTATTTTGATCTAATGACAATGATAACCCAAAAAGTACATGAGTTATTCAGAGTATTTGTGTGTATTTTTGGATTTATGATGCTGGTGCTTGTTTGCTTACATATGCAGTTTTAACAGGAACTGAAACCAAATAGATTTCTAGTAACGAGATCACACAAACATTTCTTTACAGAAAGTTTTTAGACAGAAACTTAAAGAAATTATGGCAAGATCAGAAGAATTAAAACAGGCATTTATTTTTAAAACGCTCAAAAGTTTGATAAACCAAAAGGATTGAGGATTCAAGACCACATCAAGAGTTCATCTAGCTCACAATTCAGATTATTGTAATGTGTGAAGTACACAAGAAGCTTTCTTGTCATTGATTGGTTGTATTCCACAAACGAATGAGAATAAAAATCCACTGAGAAGTCAGTTCGCAAAACAGTCATACCCAGGACAATGAACCTACAGTAGTTTTTGGCCAGGCCTAACCTAGCTTGATATATTATTAGGCAATAAATATGCCTAATAATTAAAAAAACCTAATAAATACACCTAATAGGCTATAAATATACCTAATGACAGCATTTATGTATAGACAGCAGAGGGGCATGCACAGACACTCATTTTATGAACATTACAATCCAGACCAATACTCTTAGGAGTAGTGGTTCTTGTGAAAATGTAAAAATGACAAATATGACCTTGAGCACAATTTGGATGAAGACCCATTGGGCGATCATTGCGTGCAAGTTTCACTTAAGTCTGACCATAACTCTAGGAGGAGGAGAGATTCTTACGAACAGCCTTTCAGCTGGATGAGGTAAAAATTTAAAATAACTCCAGAGAAATTTATATTTTGAAATACACACTGTAAGGATACCTGCCTGTTGCTCAGCTAAACTTTTCATTAAATAGTGGCTTTGCAGGGAAAAAAAATCCCTAAAGAAGTTCACAAACCTTGCAGGTGATAGTTTCAATTTGCTTTTCCCTGATCCACAATCTCAAACTGAGCAATTTTAACCAAGGCAGGGTACACCCTCAACAGGTCACCCCTCTATCATAGGGCTACCAGGGACAGACCCTCTCACATTCACAATTACAGTAATTTAGAATCACCAATTAGCCTTACACACATGTTTTTAGGCAATGGGAGGAAACCAGAGCACTCAGAGAAACTTGTGCAGGCATAGGGAGAACATGTAAACTCCAAACAAAAGTAGACTCGACCTGTTCAAGCCATTAATCAGTTCTCACGACTCAATTTTCACAGTCGTTGTGAGTGAGTCTTCAGTTACTGATATACTCAGTCCATTGAAGTTGCGTGGATGCTGAGGTGCTGCTTGAATTTTCTCAGTGGGCTCCGAGTATATATAGTGCCACCCAATAAATGACTTACCATTATTAATCTTTTTCCCTGGTGTTTTGGGATCCTTTTCAGTTGAGAGTCTAGTTACTAAGTGGCTATGCTGCGCAGGACAATTTATTTCATAATGCCTTTTAGCTGTCCTTTTAATAAAACAAATCTGTTACCTGCTGGTGGTGCGGGTGAAAAAGGGTCGGTCATTGACTGAGGGGACAGACTCGTCCATGAGTGGATAGGACTTGATGAAAGTCAGAGTTTCGTCAGGGAACGTGATGGATGACTTGAAGGCAGTTGCCGAGCCCTCGCCAGCACAGCACCCTGGCCTGCACAACAGCAGAGAAACAAAACAAAAATACCACCAGCAGACATAAATCCGGTTCCTCAGGCACAAATGTAAAAACACTGGCAGCTGTTTGTTTTTGGAGATGAGCAGGAGGGAAAAACAGGTGTCTTGTGTGGCTGGCTGTTTCTTTTTTCCTTTTTTAAAGATGTCTGTGCAGAACAATACCAGCTACAGCTGCAAACACTCTGTTGTTAGAGGCAGTGAAAAAACTGTTCTTGGAAAGTGACAGTTTCTATTTAAAGATGAGTCTCTCACCTTGGTTTTGGGACTTGCTCCTCTGGAACAGGTGTCCAGGCTGACTCACTGTTTTTCTGCTCTTTAAATTTGCCACTGAAGGCCTTCTCAATATCATCCATGTAGAAAGCACAAACTGCTGAGCCAGTGATGCTGTTGAAATGACCACAAAAGAAAAAAACATTACAAAGAGCAAGGCGAAAGTCTGGAATGCACCACTTTGTCCGAACGTGGCAAAACATTGGCCTTTTATTAAGGAGAATTCAGCATACTCACTCTTTGTCACAGGTACACAAAAATATGACTAATTGTTTTTCCTGTATTTGTCTTGACCATTACACTCAACATTGCCTTGTGTATATAGTTCAAGAAAAAAGGCAACTTAACATATCATTCTAAAATAGATTATACAACCTATTGTAAATTTCTATTAAAATTAGTGTATCACAGTTTAAAATGCCTAACTGATACACAGTGGTGGAAAAGAAAGCTTGACATGACTATGCAATCTTGTGAAAACCTAAGAACACTCTTGCTTACATATGAATTAAAATTGGAACTAGCAGCCAGGAGCTGCTTATCAAATTCACTTAATTGATTATCCTGTGGGAGCATCTTTACAAAAGGAGACATTTTGGCAGGTTGCTGGTCTGGAGGATTCATGTTATGTTTTAACACAATGCCATAATCTTGTCAGAAGTGGGCATCCCTACAAATTCACCCCAAGGTCAGAGCCTAGGTGATTAACCATACAAGTAATGGCAATAATTCAGTAACCCAGGCAGCTCCTATGGTGGCAATGACATTTTCATTGACCCCACAAACTTTAATGTTATCAGAATTTCAGCCCATCATAAGTATTAACCACACAAAATTTGCTAAAGATCCAGCAAACAAGCCAGTTCCTACAGTGGTAACAAGATCTGAAACGGACAGACGGACAACCCAAAAACATTATGCCTCCAGGTGAAGGCATGCTGATTACTCCAAATTATTGCAGCTGAAGGTGCTTCTATAGGCTATTAAATTATGGGGTGTACTCAGGTTTTCACCTGAATGCCTTGAGGACTGAAAACTTTCCTTTAGACATGACTGCACCTGCATCCTTCCAGGATTGCAAACTAATATCTTGTATTACAGGTTTTGATGGAAGGCAGTGAGAGTGACTCATCTCTTTAACTGTTTTGACATCTAAAATCCAGAGAGAAAAATCAGGTCCCTGTGTTATCAAATTTTACCCTCTCTCGTAACTGGCACACAACAAGAGTATGTCTATATGAGATATCTTATCACTACTGGCAACACGCTAGTTTAGGGGAGGGGTGGGGCACCGGGTTAGTGTGCAGGAGGCAAAACACAAATCGGATCTGTTGTCACATTGGGGTCAGTCAGACATTACATACTTTTTACAAGGGAGCTGGCTGGTTAAAGTCAGTTTGATGTGCGATCAGACTGATTTGAACCCTTGTGTTTGTCACATATGGCTCTGCTGAGTGATGTCAGAAGTTCAGGGCTCCAGAGCTTGACTGAAAACAGCTCTTGACCTTCAACGAAAGCCAAGAAGTGGACCAAATTCATGTGAACTGCTACATTGGCTAAGTTAGATTTCAGAAGATGCAGCAAAGTCACTGAAAAGTGGCAACAACATTACTAATAATAGTATGTAAACTACTACTCACATGGAGTACCTCTGGATATTCTCAAAATCAAAAATGGCACAATATTTAGATGCAATAAACACTGAACATTCAACTGACCTTGTAATGATACTAAATATTATTTACAAACGCAAAAAGTTAATTTGGTGTCAAGTTACTTTAGACAGAAGTTTTTGTTTAATGCGTGGTTTAATTTTAGTGCTAACCAGTCACCTCTGCAGATGGAGACAGCATCAACATCCAATCAGATGATGAATATTTGGCAGCAAAACTAAACTGCTTCAGGGAAATTATGACTATCCAAAGAATTGTCTCCTTCAAAATCAAAAAATCCCAACCTGTTTGCCTGCGTAGTGAAGACGCCAAGCACAGTTGGCCGGTGGTTAATCTGCATCACGTTGGTAAGAGACTGGAGAACATCAAAGTAGAAAAATGAATCGCCAGGCACAGAGCAGTTCAGCCGAGCTTTGAGGAATGACGTCCAGTAACGTTCCAGCACCCTCGGGGAACCCCCATTGTCATTTTTACAAACACGTGCAACCCTGGAGAAAACCACCTGAATGGACAGAAGTGGAAATCATTTAGAAATCGGGCGCAGTCAACATGGAATAC
>VUQH01001789.1:12934-33446 GCA_015106775.1 Etroplus canarensis
CCTTGACAGCAGGACTATTTTCTAAATAGTACTGTTTAACTTTGGACCACCTATGCTACACATTGGACTTTCTTGGATATAGGGTTTATATATATTTTTTCTTTATTTCCTATCTTTCATATTAATATTTATATATATTTAATGGAGTGTCGATAATGTAAGCTTTGGAATGTCCTTCAAGAAGCCTGGAGAACCATTCCTGAACACTACTTAAAGAAATGACAAAAAAGTTTGGCTAAGAGAGTTCAGGCTGTGCTGAAGAAAAAAGTGCACATACCAAATAGTTCCAAGCCAATTAGAATTTTACAAACTGTTTTTGCCTTATGTGCTGTACTTCCATTATGTTTGCACATTTCAATAAATTGTTGCACCTATTTTCCATTTTCCTAGAAACATATAAAGAAACGAGGGGTGGCTCAAGACTTTTGCACAGTACTGTTTATCTGAAACATAGTGTTTGGCGATTTTAACCGTGTACCTCTAGGACAGAATATTGGTTTTTGTCCATTTTAGAAGAGTGCAGTGGGACTGATTTCCATACAGATCATTAGTACCTTTCACTAGTGCTGTTTCTGTGCTGTGATGAACTCTGAATCCTGACTGGAACGTGTCGAATAAACCTTTCCTCTGCATGTGAGGACGTAGCTGTTCTGCAACAACTCAAGAATTTTCTAAATTCAATTTAAAATGTACAAATTTACCAGAGTAGCTTTGCACGATTCACAGTTCAAAGTAATTATCTGTCCTGTACTTTGCATTGGTGTAGCCTCCCAGTTCATCGTCTGTCTCAAACAAGCCATTTTAGCTCCGCTCCCTTTATTACTTTTTCCTGATTGGCTGCCCCTCATCAACATAAGCAGGTGGGTGTGACTTCAGTGCCTTAGATGCCCATAACAGGGATATCCCCTTTCTCTGACACCATACAAAGCCATAAGAAGAAGAAGAGAAAACTGTCTGAAACTGAGTGTTTTGAACAACCACAAGCCTGAGCTTTTGGCTTGCAGGCATTATTTTTACATACGCTGACCTCATATGAAATTGAACATCAACCACTGGAACAAGAAATTCATGGCAGAAAAAAAAATATATTCCGTTTAAAAAAAAGTAATAAGATTACCAGGAATTGAGTTTAAAATCCAATCTGCACTATGGACAAACGTATTGGGCCACCTACACTTCATACCTAGAGGAGTTTTCACACCATTCTGTTCTAAATCCATAGGCATTAATTTGGAGCTGGTCCCCCACTCAACTTCCACTCTTCTGGGAAGGCTTTCCACATGATTCTGGAGTGTGTCTGTGGGAATTTTTACCCATTCATCCAGTAGAGTATTTGTGAAGCCAGACACTGGTGTTAGACGAGAGGACCTAGTTTACAATGTCCGTTCTTGTTAATCCCAAAGGTGTTGGATGGGGTTGAGGTCAGGGCTCTGTGTGGGACAGTTAGGCCACACAAAATTCATTCAACGTGCCTTTATGAACCTTGCATTGTGCAAGTTGGCGCACAGTCATTCTGAAACAGAAAAGAACCTTCCCCAAATCATTTCCACAAAGTTGGAAGCATGGAATGTCTTAGAAAACTGAAGCATTAAGATTTTTCTTCACTGCAACTAAGGGGCCCAGGCCAACCCCAGAAAAACAACTCCACAGCATTATCCCTCCTCCACTAAACTTTACAGTTGGCACAGTGCAGTCAGGCAGGTAACGTTCTCCTGGCATACATCAAACTCAGACTGCCAGATAGAGAAGCGTGATTCATCATTCTACAGAATCCATTTCCACTGCTCCATAGTCCCTCCAGTGCTCAGCATTGTGCTTGGTGATGTAATGCTTGGCCAAAGAAACCCATGCCATGAAGCTCCTGGTGCAGATCTTTGTGCTGAAGTTAATGTCAGCTGACGGTTGGAACTCAACAGCAGAGCGCTGGTGACTTGTACACACTATGCACCTCAGCACTCGGCAACCCCGCTCTGTAACTTGACATGGTCTGCAATTCATGGCTGAGCTGCTGTCGTTCCTAAAATCCTCCACTTTGCAATAATACCACTTTCAGCTAATGGTGAATGATGTGGGAGGAAAGAATTTTCATGAACTGACTTGTTGCTATGGTGACATCCTATTAAAGCACCACACCGAAATTCAGTGAGGTCTTTAGACTGACCCATTCTTTCACAAATGTTTGAGCACCTTTTTATTTTTTGCATCCGTGTCAAGGGGGCTTAATGAAACACCTGAATGCAATGATTTAGAGGCGTGGCCCAATACCGTTGTCCACATAGTGCAATTTAATGACGGCTGAGCCCAAAGCTGGACAGCTGGTCCAACCGACATGCTATTTCCATTTTTAGTTGGAACCACTAAAAGGCAGCTTAAAATACAGGCTTGATGATAGTAACCCACACTGTGTCAGATCTTCAGAGAGCCTCTTTGTCAACAGCAAAGACAAGCCAGAACTGAGCTCCCTGGTCACCGTGAGCCTCGAATCAAAGCTGGAATGTTCGGCGAGCACAGCTGGATTCTTGCCAGCTGATGAGATTAATTCTCCCACCACAACAGCAGGAGCAAGAGCGGCGGCAGCTGAGCTGGTCTCTTGGCAGGGCTGAATGTAGAAACCAAATGACAAGAGGTTGGCCATAATCAACATTTTAATTGGATTTGTTTGGTTGGTTGTCCTCTGTTGAGTTTTTAGAAGAGGAGGCCACTCAGTGAAAAGTCACAGTGATATTTTATTTTATCTTCATTACATCCTCAGCGACAGAAAGACTGAGCTCCAGAGATATTCTGTTTTTTTCTTAATCTACTTTTGTTCCAACAGATGTCAGTCTTACTCCTTTAAAGAGGGTTTCCTCCACTCCTCTGTCGGTCTGGTGATGTTGGTGTCTGATTTACAGCATATGTCACAACAAAAGCAACAGAGGAATCAAAAAGACGGCAGCTGTTTCAGGCGAGGTGTGCTGACATAAAAGGCAAAGTTCCCACGTGAACGCTGGCGCTGCTGTGCATGGACAAAACAACAGGCCCCTGGACCCTTATGGTAAAGGTCCCCCTCACCTATTCAACAAAGAAACAGCACACAGAGACAGAAAGAGGCACAAACACCTGCAGCTCCACGCTCATTTTTGGGATTTTGTGGTTGTTTTGGGGTTGTTGTTTTTTGTGTGTCTTAGCAGACATATTTGGAGTCTTGTGGTCATTCTACATAACTTTGCAGCGACTTTTGCCTTCATCTGATTATTTTTTTGTGTATTTTAGGTCATTTTGTGCCTCTGGTTTTTTTGTGTCTGGTCATTTTTGCATCAATTTGCGATAACTTTTTGTCTGTGATTTTATGCATTTTATGGTATTTTGGGTCTCTCTAATTTGTGTCTTGCCTTGGGATGGATGGTGACCGTCCAAGGTGTACCTGGATGGACAGATTGCTGGTTTTTGTCATTCTTTGCCCCTATCAGGTCTTTTTGTGTTTGTGAGTGGATATTTTTTTCATGTCTATGTGGTCATTTTGTGTGTTTTTGTGCAATTTTCGTGTCTTAAATTTCCTACTCATATATTTGCAGTGATGTGTTGAGGAGGACAAAGCTGTCCTTCACAGAAAAAGGGGGTAAGACTCGTCTATCGCCCCTGGAATTTCTGCCAATAATAGGGATCACATTTTAGTGGGGCCCGTGCCACCCCAGGCAACCCCCTTTATACTCACCCCTATTTTGTTCAATTTATTTGTCTTTGAGATTTGTGATTGTTTTTGGTGTCTGTGTGGACATTTGTCTGTCTTTGTGGTTGTTTTTCCATTAGTATGTTATAATGTTTTGTCTGCTTTTGTTTTTTTTAATTTTTGTGTCCATGATGTCATTTTGTGTCTCTTTGTGGTTATTTTGTGTATCTTGGCAGTCATCTGTGTGCCTCCATGGTCGTTTTACATCCCTCTGTTGTAATTTTTTTGGACCTGTGAAGCTATTTCTGTTGTCATTTTTGTGCGTCTGTTTGGTTGTTTTGTGTGCCTGGATGGCTGTTTCGCATTACTTGTCATTTCTTGTGTCATATCAGGTCATTTTGTGTCATTCTGGGGGTCTTTATTTTTGTCTTTATGGTGATTTGTGAGCCTTTGCGGCCAATATTCATCACTTTGTGGTTATATAATGTGTCCATGAGGATTTGTGTGGCTGTTTTGCATCACTGGGTAATCACCTTTTGTCTCTGTTATTCTGTCACCAATTTGTCCTTATTTTGTTTCTTTCCATGGTGTGTCTTAGCAGTCTATTGTGTAACTGTGATTTTTTCACATCACTCTGTGGTAATTTTTTTGTGCCTATGAGGCTATTTCAATAAGGAGAAATCATTTGAAGAATGCCACCATGATTTATTGGGGTACAGATGTTGTGTAATAAATTGTTTGGCATTGATTAAAAGAAGTCCAACAATGGCAGGAAGCAGGGAAGACCACACCAGTCTCAGGTGGAGACTGGGATGAGGATCTGAGTGATCAGGGTGAGGTGGAGATGGGGAGGAGGTGGGTCGCAGGAATGAAAATCTGAAAGGCAGAATGACAGAACGGCGCTGAGATTTAAAGATCATGGAGCAGAGGCTGATTGGCTCTCAGAAGCCGTGAAATAAAATGATTGGATCAGAGTGATGATGACAGAATTGAGTTTGAGAACATGGGAGGTAATGTACAGAAGAGTCTACCAGCTCGAAGAGCCAGGAAAGCAGGCAGAGAAGTGAACACTGTCTTCCCTGATTGAACTTACTCGTAACCTTAATTTCTGCTGTTCTTTTGTGTAGTCATGTGATCATTTATTCTGTCTGCAGTCATTCATTGTCTCTCTGGCTTGTGTGCTTTATGTTTGTTTTACATGTTTGTGGTTTTTCTGGGTCTCTGTGATTTGTGTTTCTGCTCATTTAAGCACTTCACTTTTTGTGTTTATGCAGTTGTCTTGCATCACTCTGTGGTAATTTTTTGCCTCACTTTTTTGTGCATTTTGATGTCATTTTGTGCGTCTGGTTGATTGTCTGTGGTCATTTTACGTGCCTATGAGGTCATTTCTGTGGTTGTTTGTACTTATGTAGTTTACTGTGTCTGCATGTCAGGTCATTTATGTGCCTCTGAGATCCTTTTGCACGACTCTGCATCACATTTTCTTTTTGTGTCCTGGAGGTAACTTAGTGTCACTCTGTGGTAATTTGATACTTTCTGTGCCTTTGTGGTTGTTTCATATCATTCTGGAGTCATTTTCTGTGTCTATGAGGTCCTTTTGTCTCTTTCTGTAGTTGTTTTGCATATCATTGTGGTCATTTTTTTAATTTTCTGGTTTACTATGATTTTTGCATTTGAATCTTTGTGTGCTTTCAGGGTAATTTTGTGCTCTTGTGGTCATTTTGCATCACTTTAAGAATTATTTTTTTGTCAATTCCAATGAGCAAATTTAGTAATGGCAGCGTTTCATGCGGACATACAGTCTTGTGAAAAAGAAGGAGTACCTGCAGCTGTGTGAAAAAACCAAGTACACGCCATGATTCGGTAGCGTGTAGAACCACCTTTAGCAGCAATAACTTGAACTAATCATTTTCTGATGAACTTTATCAGTCTCTAACATCATGGTGGAGGAATTTTGACTCTCTGTTCTTTACAGCTTTGCTTCAGCTCATTTTATTTTTTGAGCATTTATTTATGCACAGCTCAGCAGAAGCATCGCAATCGAGTTGAGGTCTGGACTTTGACTGGGCCATTGCAGCACCTTGATTCTTTTCTCTTTCAGCCATTCTGCTGTGGATTTGCTGCTGTGCTTGGGGTCATTCTCCTGTTGCATGAGTCACCTGCAGCCAAGCTATAGCTGTCAGACAGATGGCCTCACATTTTTGAGTACTTTTTACAGAGGAGTTCACGGTCGACCCTGTGGCTGCAAAACAAACCCAAATTGCTACCCCTCCACTGCTGTGCTTGACAGCTGGCATGAAATGCTTGTGTTGTGTTTGGTTTTTACCACTCGTGGTGCTGTGCATTATGGCCAACTATTGCCACTCTGGTTGCATCTGTCCAAAGGACATTGTTCCAGGAGTCTTAGAGTATATTCAGAAGCACCTTTGCAAACCTAAGCTGTGCTGCCATGTTTTTTTTTTTTCAGAGAAGAGACCTTCTCCAAACAAGCCACGCTTATTCAGTCTTATCATCCAGTCATGTCATCATTTAACCTGCTAACTGAGGCCTGTAGCGTCCGACATGTAGCTCTTGGGTTTTTTGTCCACTCCTGGTCAGATTGTGCCATCTTGTTGACACACACCTGAAAGCTCCAGAAAAGCAAACTGCCATAACTTGTCCTTTTATGGAGGTGAACACACTGACTGATGATCAGTTAATCAGTGCATTTCATGAGCGGCACTCGGCTGCTACTTGCTCTCTGAATTTTTGTGAAGCAGCAAGCTTGGTTTCCATGTGACTGTATTATCTGTGTGATAAAAGGTATTTTCATTCTGGGGCAAAGTCAATAGACATTTTAAGTTAGTTTGCGTGGATGTGTGGATGATTCTATACATGCAGTATTGTGGTGAATAAAGCTGCTGTGATCTCTTCCTTTTTTCGGGAGCCTTATCTAATTTGCTTGAATGAAGCATTTCCAACATGGCTGATGAGTAGCACGTGATGAAGGACTTTGGCCTGATGAGCCGAACTGAGATTTAGGGATGAACGGCAAGGCTGCGATTGCTCAGTTTGTGAAATGCCTGGACAAAGGGAAAACCATGTTACCTGAAGAAAAAATATATGATTTATTTCATCTGAGCAATGTTGAGCTACGGCTGTTACAAATATCAAAAATAAGCACGTCTGAGATCAAAAGCTGAGATAAAGTGTTTGAGTTTTTGCCCTGTGACTTCGGGCTTCGATGTTTTGGAATGTCGGACGGACGAAAACAAGTAACGTCATGATCTTAGACTGATCACTCGCGCGGCGCATACAGACGACCTAAATCTGCTGAAATTCGCCATCAGCTGTTAGGCAGGAAACACCGGCTGTCATTCGGAGTTCATTTACCTGCTGCAGGTGTACTGATCGACCTGCTGATCTGCTCAGGAGCAGATGGCGGGAAGACCGAGAAGAGGAGGAGGAGGAGATGTGTGGACGGACAGATGGAAAGCTGGAGAGGGTTGAAGGAGGTGGAGGAGGGAGGTTATTTTTACTGCCCTGAATAACATCCAGTGGATGTCGGCGGTTAATGTATGGGTGGCTGGTGGCGCTCAAACAGTCAGAGTATGACTGAGCGAAGGGGGTAGGAGGGAGGTGGCAGGCAATAGATCAAACGCACCGTGATGAGCAGCATGCTGGGCAGGCTATCTTCGCCCGCCGCCTCCTCCTCCTCCTCCTCCTCCTCCTCTCGCCGCGAGTCTTTCCCGGAGGTCATTTTGGGCCTGAGAAATAACAACCACAGAGAGCAGCACGTCCACGTCCTAATTGTCTGTCGCTGCACTCCATTGGTCAAGAAAAACGCAACTTAATCAGCTTGTCCGGCTCAGAGGCTCCCCGAAGAGCTGCAGCCGGGGATGGAGACGAAACTGCAGGAGGTTTTTACAGCCTTTTTCAAGGCACCAAAAACCCACATGATGCACGGTTAGAGCATGTTAATGCCTTTATATATACCATACATGAGAGTTTCCATGCACTACACTCCCACTGGCCAAACTTATCTCAACATTTTATACCAACACAGACCATAAATTCCAAAATATAAATGATATTGTGGTAAATAAGACATGAAACTAGTGATATAGACCATAAACTCATCAGTAAAGCGTTTACTGGGGTCATAAACCGAGGCAGACGTAGGTCTGTTTAGCAGTTTCTTCATAACTGGTTGTCTTCATGCAGCCACGGCCATTTGGAAGGTAAATATATTGAAGGTGTTTCCTATAATGTCATTTTTTGTCACTCCAGGTGAGCTGAAAGGTGACATTTTGAAGTAAAAACGTGACACTGTGATATTAATATTGCATGACGACTTGAAGTCACCTGGAATGTTCTCCCTGTGCTTTCCCAGCTGTCCTCACGAAGCCCTGGGTTCAGGACATCAAAAACATACAAGTTTTATTCTTCTGCCACTGCACCCTTAAGCAAGGCACTGGGTCACAGCTGGAGACAGCCCCTGTTTCTTATAATGTTTAGTACAGGGTTGGGCCCACCACTGCCTTCAGACTTGCCTCAGTCCATCATGGCACAGATCCAGCCAGGTGCTGGAAACATTTGCACGTTTGCTGCCGATTTGTCAGCTGCACATCCGTGATGAGAAGCTTGTGGAGGCCATATGAGATGATTTGAGTTTCGTGCGTTGGCGCGCCATCCTGTGGTGATTAAACCAGGCTCAGCTGAGGCCAAGAAAATCTCCCTTGCGCCATCACACCGCCCGCAGCCTGAACTGTTGATACAAGGCAGGATGGATCCGCGCTTTCTCGGTGTTCATGCCAAATCCTGACCCTACCATCTGAATGCAGCGGCAGACTCATCAGACCAGGCAACGGTTTCCCAGTCTTATGTTGCCCAATGTTGGTGAGCCCGTATGAACTGCAGCCTCAGCTTCCTGTTCTTTCCTGACAGGAGTGGCGCCTGATGTGGTCTTCTGCTGCTGTCTTCACCTCGTCAGCTTCATCAGCATCACTTCATGTGCTGGGTGGCTATGCGAGTTACTTTTGCCTTCCTATAAACGAGGCGTTTTCTCCCAGAGAACTGCCGCTCACCAGTTAGTTTCTCCTTTCAAACCGTTCTCCCAGGATATCAGCAGTTTGTGAAGCAGTCAGAGCGGCCTGTTTGGCACCAACAACACCACATCCAAAGCCACTTAAATCACCTTTCTTATCTATTCTGATGCTCAGTTTAAACTTAGCACATTTAGACAAGCAGCTGAACAGGTGTACCTAATGGAGTGGCTGGGTGTTTGGGCACTTTGGTCCAAACTGAAATTTCTCAGCAGCTTTTGGATGAAGCGGTGGAACGTGCTCTGACATTTTCCACACATTTAATTCTATCAAGATGACTTAAAACAGCGAGCTGAGGTGTATTTTCTACCTGCTTGTCAGCTGACTGACTGTTTAAATGTCTGTGAGTTCATCTTGTCAGAGTCTCTTTGTGTGCTGGGTTAAATTACTGCTCTGTCTCGTCTCACAGAGGCGTTTCAGCTACAGATATAGAAATACAAGCGCGCATGACGAGAGCGGAGTCCAACCTGCAATTTGACTCAACAGTAAGGACTCCGAGTGACACGTTGATCTGTCAGCATGTTCGAAAAACCTCTTTAAGTCACTCAGAACACACACACACACACACACACACACACACACACTGACGCTTCTGTCTTTGTCCCCGAGCTCGGAGAGGACAAACCACAGCTAACCTGATGAGAAATTTTCTCTGGTGAAAAAAGCATCAAAACTTCTGGGAAACAGTTTCTGACGAGTCTTCTGCATTTAAAACTGTTCCAGAATAAATATAATATTTTTAACATGCTACACACACCATATGATGTGCAATGCCCATAAAAAGTAGTCACCCTCCTTGGATGCTTTGCTCCTTATTGTTTTAATAAATCATCAATATAATTTAGCTTTTTTACAAACTAATGTTGATTAATTAAAACGATAAAGTGTAAAATAAATGTTTGCATAAATATTCCCCTTTAAAGGGACTGATCTAATCCAACAGAGGTCCAGCTTGATTCCAGCAGTGTGACAGTTAGTGACATGGAGGTGACCTGAGTGCAGCTGATGTGTCTGGGAGGTCCAGCCTCTGGTTCATCAGTATTCCTGTTACAACTGAACAACACTCCAAGACACTGAGAGAAAAGATCAGTGAAAAGTAGAAGTCAGGAGATGCTACAAAAAGATTTCCACCTCACTGGACGTCCCACAGAGTTCAGTCAGATCCATCATTAAGATATGAAAGGAGTAGGACACGTGTCTAAACCTGCCTGGTGCTGGACGTCCTCACAAACCGAGGGACCGGGCAAGAAGAAGACTGGTGAGGGAGGACACCAAGACACCTGCGACCACTCTGAAGGACAGACTGTACATACAGCAACTGTTGCTCAGGTTCTTCACCAGTCCAAGCTGTGTGGGAGAGCGGCAAAGAGAAAGACACTGCTGAAAAAATCTCACATGAAATCACTCCTGGAATTCACCCAAAGACATGTGGGAGACTCCAAGGTCAACTGGAAGACGCTTCTTTGGTCTGATGAGACAAACATTGACAAAAATATGAAAAAACAAACAAAACAAAAGCAGTGTGTGAGCTGACCTGTCTGTGCTTTCACCACCTCTCCAGCCTCTTGATGCAGGATTTTCTTGGGTCTTTGAAAAGTGGGAAAAAAATCATTTTGTGCAAATGAACATGAATTAGTATGTATGAGAACAGACTGAGGACAAGCCACGTTCATGGACATGACATACTGTGGAGAAATTCGTGCTAAAGGACACACAATAACCCAGTAATAGATTAAAATTGTGACTGTGACGCTGTGATATTTTCTTGGTCCAACCCTGGCCTCACTATCACTTTGTAGCAAACAATCCACAGATATGACAAAAAATCTCAAAGAAATTCAGTTGAATTCTTCTAATTAATGGCTTTTCTACAGGAAAAACATGGAATAATCCACATCACAGAAATGTAAATATGCTATAATCTGCTGTTAGACGAGAGTGTTTGCAGACTTTAACAGGCTGTAACACCTGGCTGATTGAAAGGAAGCACGCCTCATCAGGAGAGCTGTCAGCTGAAGCAATGGAAAGGATCTTACAACTTCTTCAAGGAGGAAATCCAGCAGGGAGCGTGGCAGAACATGGTCGTTCCCAGTCAGCTGTGCCTTAACTTTAAAGCGACTACAAACACGATAGGAAGGTTATGAAAGGAAAGCATATGGGTGGACAGGATAGAAGACTCAAAGCAATACGCCTTCCAAACAGAAAACAAAGTGAAAAGGTTGCAGGAACATCCGCCCAGTTTGGTGATTACTTCATTTTTATCAGAGGCTGGACGAACTGATCGACCGAAACAACTGGAGTTCTGTGGACAGTCAGGTTTCGTCCAGTGGGTTGTTGGTAAGTTTTTTATAAGTTAAGCGCATGCTGGTATACGTCGTGTACAGCAAAGTCATTCCAACATATACCAGCGTATGGCTCATACGTCCCGCATACCATAAGTTGTAGGTAAGTTATGCAATCCTTGACACGTGTTAGTTGCAAGTTACTCATAAGTGGAAATACGTGGAGATAAAGCCCCTGTCACTCCTTCATGATTTAACAATCGTATGCGGACGTAGGGAAAAAAAAAAAATCAGTACTGAATGTGTTTCTGACACACAGCTGCCGAATAACTGTGGTGCGTTTAAGGGGAGTGGTATAAGTGGGCTTCAAGTTGTGAATGCCGGCAGCTGGTATTATATGTTATGCTTACGTCCATTTAACATCATGGTTCTGTGTATGCCAGCATTTTAGAGGAATTTGGATGAGTCAGCATAAGCTTGTTATGAGCTTGTTAAATCGTCACGGTTTGACAGAAAACATCCGATATGTAACCAAACTTCCGAGTCGTTATTTTAAACCATTCTGACTGCTGATTTGATTCTAGATGGGGGCTTCAAAATAACTGCCCCGGGATGTCTCAAAGACGAGACGCATGCTTCTAGAAGGACTCTGAAAAAAGCATCTTTTGATCAGCAACGACTCTCTGACCACAAGCTGCCGTGATGAAATGCATGGACTTTTGTCTCCAGCTGTAAAATCGTCCAGCGGCAGAACTGATCTCCCAACCCCTCACCCCACCCGTAACATCTCAGAGCCCAGCCTGCACGTAAAGGTAGCAGCCAACTCAGAAGCCCTTCAGCACCCTTGAAAGCTGTAAGCACCAAATAGAGTGTCCTCACTTTCCTCAAGTGGCCAGTTCTCCAGCTCTGAAACTCCAGTCCTCACAAATACAGGCGTGCAAGGATACACACGCAGCAAATAAAAAGGCTCCTCAGCCACAAACCAATTTTCTAGAGAGCGAGCATCCTTTGTAAGTCAGGTCGTCACGACAACCAGCCTGCAGCCGCTGGGTCACCAGCCAATCACACAACATTGATTATCTGTCAGCGTCTTCCCTCTCAGAGACTCGCACTATTCAACACACACACACACACACAGGTGAATAAGAGCCTGTTGAGTGAAGATACTCGTCAGTCACTTGTGTGACAGATTTAAAGGCGTTTGGAGCTGAGTCACGTCATTAAGGCCGCGGTCATTGAGTTAGTCGTTAAGATGTCTTATCTTCAGAGTTCAAATTTAGTGTCATTTTTATTTTAGAACAAACAGCTGAGGAAAAGCATTTTGGAATGTTTTGCTTTTCACTCACTGGTCACTTCGTTAGATGCACCTGATCAGCTGTGAGTGGCAGTTCTCTGGCAAAAGCCAGAGGTCAGAGGCTTGGAGCAGAAGACCACACCAGGTGCTGATCCAGATAAGAACAGGAAACTGAGGCTATGGTTCACAGTACCAACTGAGCATGGTTTAAAACCCACAGCCTACCTGAGTATTGTTGCTGACCTTCGTGACCACAGTGTACCATCTTCTGATGGCTGCTGCCAGCAGGATAACACACCATGTCACAAAGCTCAGATCATCTCAAACTGCTTTCTTGATCATGGAGATACGTTCACCGTACTCAAACGGTCTCCACAGTCAGCAGATCTCAATCCAGTAGAGCACCTTTGGCATGCATAACAGATCTGCAGCATCTGTGCCCTGCTATCAAGTCAAGATGTCCTCATTATGGCAAAACAAACTAAAGGAAAAAAATGTCCCATTATGAGGACTTTAGGGATTCCCTGATCTATCAAGAGAATCCAGGGAAGTTTCTGTGCAGAGTGGGTCACTGCTGCAAACCGATACCAAATGTTGTCTCGTTGCAGCACTGCTTTAAAGAAGACCTGATTCAGGACTGAAAACAGGAACACCTCTGAAAAGCACTGTGAGCACAGCTCAGTGCTCCATGTGTGCAAGTTCAAAGTCTTCTGGCCTCCTCCGGTGCAGAATGATGGCGTCTGTCTCACCTCAGCGATGGAAAAGTCGGATGAAATGTGACGTGACCGTTCAGACTGAGGTGGCTTTGAAAAACATCGATTGTGTTCGTATCATGTATCGATTTAGGAGCCTTCGGTGGGAACGTAGCGCAGCTGAGGCCTGTAGGGTATGAGATTGCGGCATTGTGTTCACACACACCTGAATGCTCCAGAACAGCAAACTGCCAAAACTTCTGCTTTCATACCGGAGCTCACACTGACTGATCATCAGCCAATCAAGTGCAATTGATTAGCAGCACCTGGCTGCTACTTACCCTTGTCATTTCTATGGAAGAGGTCAGGGTGCACTTAGATTTTTCTTTACATGACTGCAGAAAGTCCTGTGAAAACATTCTTTGCTTGTCTGTTGCCTTGTTCACACACAGCTTGAAGTCAGAACACTGACCGTCTCCTTTTACTTCTTCTTCTTTAGCCATATTTCTGCCTTTTCCTGCCATCATACATAGAAAACACCTCACTTGTCTCCTTTCCACATTTCCCTTTGCCTTTCCTTCTCTCAGCACGCCTCTTAATGGCAAATGGAAACCTCCTCCAGCCCATATCCATCCCTGAGTTCATCGTCCATTTTGCCTTCAACGTATATCAAACTGTTTCTTTATTTTTTTTAAATAAGTTTTTCTTTTAGGTGCAGCAACTCAAATTATTCCTTCTAGTCCTCTAAAAGAGTGAGACATGGCAACAAATGAGCTTTTCTTAGAACAGATTAGGAACTTCTCAAACTGATAATAGTTGTCAAGCAGAAGATTTTAGGGCTTTTGTAGAGAGAGATCATGTAATTATATGGTGATAATTTGCAGTGTGCAGAAAGCATTTCTGTTGTTGGCTTTAAAAGCGATGAAGTCACTCGGTGTGAACATCATCGTCACCATGGAGCTGGAAGACGCAGATTACACGACTGAACTCGTTAATCTTTCTGACTTCTATCTGTGCCTTGTCTTCTGCAAACAAATCAGCCTGTGGGGCTTTAAAAAGCGCCTGCACTGAACCGGGAGTCCATGGTGAATCATGTTAACCCCAAAATACAATATATGAAAAATTTATAGTCATTTCTAATGTCTGACCTCATTCTGTCATCAATCTGAAGAGTTTGGAATCAGCTGAGGAACACACTTCCAGAACATCTGAAAGCACAGTTTGCCTCATGCAGAGGAGAGATCATCTCCACAGCCAATAAGCATTTTTAAATGTGATATTAAAGAGAAGTCAAAAAATCTTAGAACTTCCAAATCAGTGATGGCTCCATCTCCTGTCACACATCCACGGTCTTAAAATGCAAATAATCAGGACCTTCATCCCCAAATGTTATGAGAGAAATCCACCGGGAGAGCATTTCACGGAGGAATCTCAGGCTGCAGCCGGACATTTGCAGAGTGAAGAATTTGCCCGCTTTCCCAACTCATGAAGAAGTTTTTAATTTCTTTCCCTCTTCTTCCCTCGTCTCCATGACCAAACGGAAGCCAAACTTTAACCGGCGGCGCTTGGTTTGTGACGGATGGAGCTCATGTTCCACAGCTCGCACTTCAGAGAGCTCAAGTCAGGAAGAAGGTGTCGAGTGTGGAGCTTCAGTCCTGATGGATTAATGAATAAATGCATTTTAATCAGTCGCAACTTTAAAACTGCATTTGAAACATTTCTAACACTAGGCAAACTCCATCCGTATCAGTACTGTTTAGCATCAAAAAGGTAAGTTTGTGCACGCTGTAATGAACATGCTTTACATGAAAGTGTCAAAAAACAAACTAAAATGATCACACAGATATATTATTGTTAATAAGTTACAGTAATAACCCAGCCACAGGGGCCACATGCAAGTGTACTACTAGTGCTGATCCCAAGTCCCCGTAAATAGGGAGGGTTGGATCAGGAAGGGCATCCGGCTTAAAATCTTTGCCAAATCCAAATGCGGCTTCATAATACATGATCTGCTGTGGCGACCCCTAATGGGAGCAGCTGGCAGTAGAAGAAGAAGATTTAATAAGTTACAGTTGCGCTTGGAGTTGATGCATTTCTAATGTGCTTTTCCAGTCCTGTTGACCAATCAAGGCTCAAGGACACTTAGGCAATGTTCCCACTGCAGGCAAAAGTGACCCAAGTCCGACCCAGATCTGATTTGTCTATGACAGTCTGAACAGCACAGATCTGATTTTTTCTAATCGGACTCAGACCACTTCCATATGTGCTCCTAAATCAAAGCATATCGGATGTTTTTCAAAGCCACCTCAGTCTGAACGGTCACGTCACATTTCATCCGACTTTTCCATCGCTGAGGTGAGACAGACGTCATACTTCTGCACCGGCGGAGGCGAGACGTTGCGTGCTGTGTGTGATGTCACGCTTTCCTCTCTGCATGTGCGTCACTTCAGGACAGGTGACTGTTCACCCTGAAATCTGGTGGCGGCCGCATTTAAATTTTGAGGTGAAAAATTGAATCTTAGCAAAAAATCGTAATTGCGTGCAATGGGAACGTAATGATAAAGTTCATGACAGTATAATTAGAAAAGAACTGAAGAAGTATGGCTGGTTTGGAAGGTTTGGCAGGAGAAAGCCTCTTCTCCTGAAAAGATCAGGGCAGCGCAGCTAAGCTAACGTTTACTAAACGGCATCTGAACAAACCACAAGACTTCTGGAACAATGCCCTTTGGTCAAGCAAGACCAAAGTGGAGAAGTTTGGCCATAATGCACAGCGCCATGTTTGGCAAAAACCAAAAACGCCTATCAGCACATATCAACTGTCAAGCATGGTGGTGGATGAATGATGATTTGGACTTTGGTATACAGAGGAGTTTAAAACCTGTGGCTGTAAAAACAAAGTATTCTAGAGTCAACTGTGAGGACATCCGTCTGACAGCTAATGCAACAAGACAATGATCTCCAACAGGATGGCTGACAAAAAAAAGAATCAATGTGTTGCAATGGCCCAGTCATTGTCCAGACCTCAACCTGACTGAAGGCTGTGGTGGGACCTTCAGAGAGCTGTGCATAAACAATGCCAGAACTCCTCCACAACCATGTGAAAGACTGATAAAGGTACACAGAAAAGCCTTACTTGAAGTTCTTACTGCTTGAGGCGGGTCTGCAAACTACAGAATCATGGGGTGTACTTAGTTTTTCATATTCTCCGTATAGAGACCTGTGAAAACTTTTTTTCACATGAGTGTACAATGCTAGTGTAGCGTATGTACTTTCTCATCAAGCTGGAAATGTAGCCCATCTGAATCATGAAAGAGTTGTGATTTTGCTGTTTGGGACGCAGATAATACATTACAGAGGGTGGGCTCATCTGACTCTGGCTCAGATTAAATTACCAGTTCAAACATCGTTTCTCATGAGCTCCTGATACAAAATACAGTGAAAAGATTGAAAAGGTTGTGTTTTCAATCTCTCCAGTTTTTACATTTTCCAAAGCCAACCAGTGGACTGACCTGGACCCTTTCTATATAGTCCTTATATCTAGCAACCCTGCCTAAACCGTTCATGGGGCACTTATTTTGAAATACTTGAAAATGAAGAATTAATTAATATGATTCAAATTTACTGAAAATATTTTTATAGGCCTTTATTTTTAAAAAAAATTGTGATTGTTTTTCAACATTTTTTTTAATCTTGAAGTTGTGAATTCACCAAAGTTGCCATATGAATTTAGAGTTAGGGGTTTAGATGCCAAAGATGCCACTATGTCGCCTGATCTAGCTGGTACAAGAAGCTGATGGAGAGGGGAGGGATGTCCAGATGTCCACTGAAGTTACTAAATCCTGTTTCCCGTCCAGTAAAGGGTTGTAGCAAAGTACGATTATAACAACGGCTATATTAAAGTTATTAAATATGGGACCCGCAGGTTCATTGTTCTAGGCTACTTTTTAGATTTGGATTCAGACCAGTAACACAGCAGTAACACATATATAAAAATATATGTCGCCTGCGTTTTCAGTGAATTATTTGATCATTTCCAGCCATATCCTGTTCTCAAACTTAAAGTCACTCAATAACAAACAGCTACATGTAAATTCTTTGAGTCTGTCAGGGCAAATCAACAGAAGCCTTTCTGCCGTTGCTCTGGACTGAACTTTATACCTGAGCTTATTTTCAGCAGCTTCTCTCGGTTGGGGGAGCTGATTCGTGCTGATAGCGGCGAGCACTGAGGCCATAATGCAAATTCAGTCAGCTGCGGGGCGAAGCGCCCGGTGACTGTTTGTTCTGCCATCTACAGAGACGCCAGGAAAACTCTGCCTCCCCTCCCCCCCCGAACAGCCAGAATGCGGCGAGGTAAATGAATACACAAACAGTTTTAGTTTGCCGTTTTCTGCGGCAGCTGCTCTCAGGGTTTTTTTAGCGGCTGCAGCGAGGGCGTGCTGTGATCATGAGGAAGGCGTAGACGAGGCGAGGTGCTGACAGGGAGCTGATGTGGCGTCTGGATTCCCACCGGGCGGCCCTTGCTATAAATGTCTCTGCTGTCAGACGTTCTGGGTTAACGCTTCCAGCAAACAGCACAGACCTGCTGCATGCTGTTGATCTGCAACAGACATGAATGCAGCTGGAAATACAGTGCTTTTATTTTTTGCAATATTTTGCCGTGTTTTTACCCAGATAGCAGACACATTTGGGCCTAATCTGTTATACAAGTCACACTTATGGCCCAGTTATAGATCTGGCAAATGCTGTGTGGGCCAAATGTCATGAGGCAGGGATGGCAGGGGTTACAGCAACGATTGCGTGGGCCAGCTGGGGTCCAGAGGTGGACCTATGGACATGTTGTAGCTGCCAAACTCGCCCTGAGTCAACGCTGTGAGTCAATGCTAGTTGTGCCCAAAGAATACTGCACAATGGGGCCCTATTTGAACATACTGTAGTAGTGCCTGTAGAGGCCTTGCAGTGGCTGCCTAAATGTCTCATCTATCTAAAGACTGGATTGGACTGGAATACTTTATCGTCATTGTCAACGAAATAGCGTTCCCCCGGGACCCGGTGCCCCATACAAGGGTAATGCCGGCCGGCCAAGGCCCACCTCCGGCCCAGCACAACACCCCACCCATGATGTCCTCTTCCCCGGCCACCGGCTTTAGGCGGCGCCGAGGCCAGAAGGCCTGGTCCACACAGCATGCCGAGATCGGAGCCCCCAGAAACCGCCCAGCCGCAGCATCAGCCCTGCGATGATACTCCAAAAACTTTGGTTCCCAGATGCTGCCCGGCAGTCCATAAAAAACAACGCCGCCTGATCGCCAGTTAGCCTTGTCTGTGGACGGAGCTGCAAAGGTGTCTGGTCGTCCTCGAACCTCCGACTTTCGAACACAAACACCACCGTCCCGGCGTCCACAACACCCGAACACCCGAATACCGGGTCAAAACAGGGACAATCACAGGGGTACAAGCACCACTTTGGTTCTGGAGCGGCCACGCGCTACCGTCGCGCCGCCATCTTGGCCCAATGAGTAATGCCATAGCAAGGAGTCTGGGATCCTACTGTGCATCTGTCCGTCCACAAGTAACAAGAATTGCTACTCCTCCTTGATTTTTGGTCTGATTTTTAGTGAAACTTGCACAGAATGATCACCTAATGGGTCTTCATTCAAAATGTGGTCAAGATCATAGCTGTCTGTTTATGGGCACTTTTCCATTTTCACAAGAATCACTACTCCTGAAAGTATTGTCTGGATTGTAAAGTTCATAAAATAAGTGTTTGCATGTGCCTGTCTGCCATCTATACATAAATGTTATTGGGGTGAAGGAGGCTCAATGCGGCAGTGAATGGCTGGGAACCAGCGGGCTGCCAGTGAGGCGCTGGTTCGATACTCGTCTGTGAAGCCTAGAGCCACCCCATCCGCCTGAGCACCACCAAGGCGCCACCGAGAAAGGCACCTATTGTAACCCCCACCTTGCTCCTTGGCTCCCGTAATGAACTGCCTTGTTCTCTCTCACCTCTGTTTGAGTGCCTACATCTGTATCACTCACGTGTAAAGTGTGCCTATATACCCATACAACAGAGTGTGTAGAGCTTTGGTAATTTCCCCAGTAGGGGATTAAGAAAGTATATCTTCTTCTTGTTTTTAAATTTATTTTTGGCATATTAATGTCTTAAGCTAGGTCAGAGCTGGTCAAGAACTAGGGCTGTTGTCCTGGAAATGACTTTTTGGAGGCACTCAGTGGATTTCAATTCTCATTAGTTTGTGCAATACAGCGAACCAGTCACAAGAAAACTCATCACTTTCTTTCTGGACTTCACATATTACAATAACCTGTAAATAGAGATGGATCAGGGTGTCGAGAGGAACTGTAGTATGAAATATGGCAGTCAGGAGTGGCAGAGAAGTATGTGAGGGTGGAGCAGGACATTCATGACAACAGCAAGACATTGGGGAGGTGTGCAGAAGGAATGACCGATGGGTTCGAGGTAGGGGTGAGATTACAATGGGGATCAGCTCTGTAGCAAAGGAGGACATGAAGAATGCTGGTGTGACAGAAGAGGAAGCAAGGGATGGGGTGAGATGGAGGCAGGTGATCTGCTGTGTTGGCCCCAAAAGGGAGCAGGTGAAAAGAAGAAGATGAGCTGAATGAGCTCCTACTTTATAGACGTTCTTGTCTTAATCGTAGTTTGAGAGGTCGGACAGTTTGAGATTAAACTCTTAACATCCACAAGGTTAGGAGCAAACATTAGGGAAAGGGTTAGATTTCCTTTTAGCTAAAAAACCATTGTTTCAGAAGCTACTATCCATCAGTCCATCCATCACATGACCTCAGGGACCTGCTGGGGATGTAAGGATGTAAAAGTTCACTTAAGTATGTTGGTGCCTGTCCATGCAGAGCTCTAAATGTCAAAGTCAAAATCTTAAAGTGATTCTGAATTTAATGGGTAGCCAGTGCAACTGGATCAGCAACGGTGTAACATGGGAGCACTTGGAAGACTCTGCCAGGAGTCTTGCAGCAGCATTCTGAACAACCTGCAGACGTTCCAAGGAGGCTTTACATAAACAACTGAACAAAGAATTACAATAATCCAAACGAGATGAAACAAAAGCATGTATAATAATTTCAAGTTCTGAGCGTGACACAATGGGACTCAACTTAGCAATATTTCTCAAATGATAAAAACAGGAACGAACCAGAGATTTGACATGATCGTCCAAAGTCAGAGCTGAGTCAAAAGTGACACCAAGGTTCCTAATTGAAGGTTTGGCAAATTTAGCAAGAAGACCTAAATTTTCCATGACCGTAGGCACACATTTTTCAGGAGCACAAACAAGGACTTCGGTTTTCTCCTCATTTAGTTGCAGAAAATTGTCAGCCATCCAAGCCCTAATGGAGTCTAAGCACCTATATAAAATCTGTAGCTTAGAAACATCCTGGGGCTTAAAGAAGATATATAACTGAATATCATCCGCATAACAGTGATAGGAAATGTCCTCAAAAGTGCTCAATAAGCGCTGAAGAGG
>VUQH01001790.1:4866-15628 GCA_015106775.1 Etroplus canarensis
ATATGTCACAGAACTCACATTATATGAATCATAGCATCTTTCTGCTTTCTCCTTTTTTAGATGTTTCTTATTTGGTCAGTTACATGGTGAATTAAACTGGGCCTCCTTAAACACAAAGTTTAGTTCAGCACTGTTCTAAGAGTTACAGACCTGGTCTATATTTGTGGCTTTATCCACCTTAAATGTGAGGGTGAAAGCGGGAAATAAATGTTATCGGTCAAGAATGGTTGCCAAGTTGGGGGCCTCGCATGCTTCTCCATGTCTGCCATCACTTTGCATTCAATGTGCAATCAGCACTGGTAGGCGTCTGGTTGATTTTGTCCAGGAGGCTCAATGAGCACCGTGTAACAGTGTCCGATAAAAGGAATATTGATAAATAAAACATAAAATATGTCAACCAGTATCAATTCAATGAATAACTGACATAACTTGTGCTCATTTGGAATTAAAAGTCCTTAAAACATCTACAGTGTAAACTTCCAGTCTTGTATCACTTAATGATATACTGTGGTGCAATAAATATATAGTGGAGCTAAAATGAAAGCCACAGTTTAGACCCATCGGGTATCCAGACCCAAGTGGTCCCTGCTGTCAAGCACTTCAGAGGCAAAGGGTTTTATTTTTGTCTTCCAGGGGGAACTGAATAACCAAGATGCCTGAGAAAGCGTAAGTGTATTGTGTTTCTATTATTGTTTCCACTGCCAAATGACGATATCAGTTTCATACAGCAAATGCAATTTAATCAGTAGAAACACAAATTGAGGATAATAACAGTAGTCATGAGTTAAAATTAACAACTTCCTGCTGTGAATAAATAAATGCTAATGTTCACCTTCTGTGTCTTTTGTGTTCTTTTTAATCAACAGACCAGAGGTAAGATTTAACTAAAAACCTAGAGTTATCTTTGACATTTTACATACACTTAACACAAAACCTAATGGTATAAAGACAGGCACTCCCATCACCAATGCTCTCGAATAATGAAATGCCACACTGTGATTAAAGAAAATGTCCTTTTCGCAGAGGAAATCTAAAATCTCAGCCTCTCGCAAGCTCATGCTGAAGGTGAGTTGTCTGCAGCCTTTGAAACAATAGCATCTCAGCCAGAAGGATCGATCAAATAACTCAATTTACATTGTGTCTCACGTTGCAGAGCTTGATGGTGGCTAAGGCCAAGGAGGAACTGGAACAAGAGATGGTAGAAAAAGAGGAGCAGAAGGCCAAGTACCTGGAGGAAAAAATTCCTCCATTACAGACCAGTGGCCTGTCATTAGCAGAGCTGCAGGTACCATTTGACATTTATCATTATTTTGTCCCCACTCACACACTCTATCCACTATATGGGCAAAGTATTGGGCCATCTATACATCACACAAACAGGAGCTTTTATGACATCCCATTCTAAATCCCCAGGTATTAATACAGAGCCCCCCGCCCTCCTGGCATGCACCAAACTCAAACTGATCCATCAGAGTGCCAGATAGCAATTCATCACTTCAAGGAACACATTTCCACTGCTCCAGAGTCCAGTATGCTTTACATCACACCAGTTGCTGCTTGGCATTGCGCTTGGTGATGTAAGGCTTGCATGCAGCTGCTTGGCCATTGAAACTCATGCAGTGAAGTTCCTGGTGCACAGTTTTTACGATTACAATTATACCAGAGGAGGTTTGGAACTCTGCACTTACTTGGTCAGCTGACCCAACAACTTGGTGATCCCTCTCTGTAAATTTGCATGGTCTGCCACTTTGTGGCTGAGTTGCTGTGCTTTTACAGTGCCACACACAAATTCACTTAGGTCTTCAGTCTGGATTTTATTCACGTGTAGCAATGGGACTGAATGAAACATCTGAATTCAATGATTAACAGGTGTGGTCCAATACTTTTTTCCCATATAGAGTATGTTTAATGAAAATACAAAAACTGCCAAATTAACTATTATCTAACTTTGCTTATATCCCACACAGACATTATGTGACGAGTTGCATGCCAAAATAGATGTGGTGGATGAGGAGCGGTATGATATTGAAGCCAAGGTCTTGCATAACACCAGAGAGGTAAAAAGAGATAACTGAAGAAAGCTTGTCAAAAAAGTCAATAACAGATTTATATATCAACAGAAATAAGACATATCTAATGCAAACGTCCTAATGAAGGCTCTGTGTTGCTGTCAAAGATCTTAGTTTGGTTTTAATCAAAAGGTAACAGGCTTATGTCAAATGATCATCTACAGATCAAAGACTTGAACATCAAGGTACTGGACTTGCGAGGCAAGTTCAAGAGACCTAACCTGAGAAGGGTAAGGGTCTCAGCTGACGCCATTCTGCGCTCCCTACTGGGATCCAAACACAAGGTCTCTTTGGATTTGCGGGCTAACCTAAAATCAGTCAAAAAGGAGGACACAGAAAAGGTGCGTTCACAAGAAAGAAAGGCAAAATATACAGATGCAAATAGTGTTTGGGGATGCAGACAATCATTTACTCCAATGCCACACAAGCTACAACTGTAGCAGAGCTGATTTCATACTGCCCCTTCAGTCGTCAGCTAAAGTTCTTATTCAGTGTGACTGTCAAAGTTTAACGGAGATTAACCAGCTTCTCTTAATAGAATGGCTTTAAAGGCGTATAAATAAACTTTGTCAAGCATGTGAGGGAATTACATACAAGCTTGTCTATGGTGTACCCTGCTTCTCACCCCATTATAGCTGGGATAGGCTCCAGTAACCCATCCACCCCCACCCCAGCAACAAAAGATGGATGATTGATTATAGGAGTTTGCCAGCCTGCAAAATATCCTGAGCTAAGCTAGCGATGGTGGAAAGAAAACAATTTAATCAAATCTCAAATATGCATTCTGTGTACCTTGCAGGAGAAGACAGTGGAGGTGAGTGACTGGAGGAAGAATGTGGAGGCCATGTCAGGCATGGAGGGCCGCAAGAAGATGTTTGATGCAGCAAAAGGCCAAAACCAGTAAACAACAGTTGGTGCAAACAGCTGGCCTTCATCCAGTGTCAAACATCATCACTTAGAATCAAGAGTGTAGAGCACAAGACATAAGGAATACGTACTGATGTCACAGATTCAAGTCTTTTAAATACTCACAAACTTTCCTCTGGTTTTGTTTCATCAATAAACATAGGATCGCTACTCACATTGTCTCTGAGTCATCTTGTGTTTTGCGTGCAAATGAAGCTGCAGAAAAAAAATCATTTATATCAAACATTACTTCAAAAGCACACACAGATTGAATTCTGTACTGATTTACTGTACTCTGCTAGGTCACACAAGGTAGATGCACAGCTGCATATGGCGAACAAAATGGGGTAAACATAAAGATGCAGATCAACAAAACAGCTAGGGTAGCACACACTTACTGTAGGTGAACCTGCATGAAATAAATCCTGTTAGAAGAGTCATTCTGCCATGTTCTGTAGCTGACAGAGATCTCCACTTTTAGTTCACATGGAGTTGAGAAACAGAAGAGTTTCACATGACTGCCTTCACAAATACACAACTGTCCAACATGACTGGATTTTTGGTACATGAGTGTCTGTGTAGAAAATCCACAGCCCCTCTAACTGGAGCTCAGCAGTGGGCAGAGGCTGAACATAGGCCTGTAGCTAGAGTAAGCCCTGTGGGTCATCTGCAAGTTAAAAGTAATTTTCATCTCAGTTAGCTGTTATATATCCGTATTGGTAATTTGGCAGAGGTTTTACGCGTGTCCAGCATGTAAAGGAGAGAGTGCGAGGGATTGTTCAGGATAGTCCTAAACTTGGACAGTATCCTCCTTTCTGACACCACTGTCAGAGAATCCAGCTCCACACCCATAACGTTACTGGCCTTGCAGATCAGTTTGCTGAGTCTGTTGGTGTCCACTACTCTCGGTCTGCTGCCCCAGCACACTACAGCATAGACGACGGCACTGGCTACTGCATACTCATAAAATATCCTGAGCTAGGCAGATGTTGAAGATACTAAGTTTAGCTCTTAGCCAGTGGCTTTGGGTATTATAAGATTAACAGTACTCTAGTCCAATGTCATTGATGGGGGGACAGGAAGGGGTGGTGATGGGGGGAGTCATATTTCAAGGGGAGCTGGTGCCACCTCATACCCTCTTCTTGATTTCCTTATACTCTTATATAGATGTTGATCTCAAGTCATCATTGCTTTTTCTCTGCCTTGATGTTATTTTCTGACCACCCTGTGTATGTTGAAAATATTCGTGAATATTACACATTCTCTTCATACAAAATAACATATTTGTGCAACAGCACATGTACATAATAAATGCTAGAGAGTTGTGAGATCTGCTTTTGAAAAACTGCCCCGAAATAAAGTCCCCACAGTATCACCAACCCAAAGATAATGACAAACAAAGCAGTGTTATTGGCAACTTCTGATGTTTAATGGTACCTTCAGTGTTGCCTCAGCATACTGGATGGATTTTTCCCCCTCTGTTTTTTTTTTTTTTTTACAGGAACAGTAATGCAAATAAAATGTGCAGAGACAGCAACTTGAACATTTGTGATGATATGTCATATCATTCAAACTAAAAAAGGATATTATATAATCCTACAATGCCCTTAGCTTGTCCTAACTTGCAACGCTGTACCTGACAGTCTTACCAGATTCAAGTTAAACAGAAATGAAAGCAAAATAACTACAGTATCAATATTGCATTAGTCACAGATAAAAACTTGAAATAAAAGCTGTAGGCAAAATGAATTGTCCACTTGACAGGTTTTCCCACTTGTGAAGAACATGGCCTCCTCTTGTTCTCACACCTGCAGAAAGAAGGAATTTGTTTCCAATATGAGAAGCAGCAAAGAGACTTGTTCACTCAGCATCAGGAGCTGAAGACAATGAGAAGGAGGAAGAGGTTATTGGTGGGTTGTAAACTTGATGTAGTACTTGAAGAAAAGAACTAAAGTTGCTGCTGACATAAAATAAAAACAACAGACATTCAAACATCAACCTTACTATAGAACGTTCCATCTTTAACCAGTTAACGATAGTTTTAATGTGAACTGGTACAAACAGTGGCAAATTCAGGCAGTTTCTCCAATTAGTCTTTACTCTATTTGAGACGAGACAGTCTAGTTTTAATCTTCATTAAATTAAACAGCAAATTAGCAGAAGGATACTCACCAGCAGTGGAAAATTTTAACAGTATTGTATTAGTCATTTCAAATGAAACACAACAGTCCTGCACTTATTAAAATTAGAAAATAAAACTATACTGCAAGCAAAAGGAGCCCTGTGGCGCTGTAGTTAATTTAAACAACAAACAACAACAAACAAAGCAAACGGCTTTATTAATCCCCAGCTGGGGAAATTCAAATTGCAGACACTTTTTACAGATTGAATGTACATACACACACCCGCGCACATGCTATTCATGCAGAATGCAGTGAGGGAGGTCGATGAGCAAGGCTGTCATTTCAGGTGCCAGGGAGTAATGTGGGGGTTTGGTGCCTTGCTTAAGGGCACCTTGGCAATGCTCAGGGGGTGACATCTTTTTGGCCTGGTCCACCTCCACATATGGGTCCAGGGCAGGGTCTTGAGCTGGCGGGTCTTGGATGGCCACCGGGTCCAGGTCCGGGCAGGTCTTGAACCGGCGGCCCTCAAGACCCACCTGGACCTGGACCCTGTTAGTGCAAATTTATGCTACTTTCTAGATCAGAGGTGGGCAGTCTTTGCATCTTTACCCAGATACTCAGTGCAAGTAATAGCATTGTTCCATTGAAGAATTACTGAACCACTTTTAGCTGATCTGAGCCCCTCTATGACATTCAGACTGCACCCTGCAGTGGCTCAACTCCGATTTTCTTTTAACATTGAGTGCGGGTTGTAACCTTGGTTCATTCATGCACATTTGAACTTTGCCACACGGTGGCAGTATTAGCTTGTGACTTTACTGAAACAATTGCCTAATAGTAATTTTCCAACAAGCTGGTATAAGTCTGACAGCTTTTGACAGCTTTGATAAAACGGCAGATCTAAGTGTTGTTTTTTAGAATAAATAGTTATGGAAAAACTGGAGGGCGTACTAGCGATGCAATAAGGAGAAGAGCCTTATTGGTGCCGAGAGTACCTGTGTCAGTCAGGGTTAAGTGGAATTAGACCTGAAGGCGTGTTGTTTGTTTAAGGTGATTGAGCTGCCAGACAGGTGGAGTTTGAAAAGATATAATAAGGAGGAGAAAGTTTGTGGAAGGCTAACTTCCTAACTACTTGAGAACTTTTGTTGCACTCCACTCGTAAAGTTTCACCGCTAAAAAGTAGAAGAAATACATTTTTCAGCTTTAACAACTGACTAAAACACAAGATGAATAAATGTTTTGCATACTGTATCAGTGTTAAAGTGTGCAATGACTTACACAATTTGCCTTACAGTGGAAATGTTTCTGGTTGGACTTCAGGTTGCAGACAATCCCGCCCCTCCCCCCTTCACTGTCGAGGGTTGAATCAGGAAGGGCATCCAGGGTAAAACCTCTGCTAAATTAATCTGCTGTGGTGATCCCTTGGGGAAAATGCAAGGGAGCAGCTGATTTGCATCATGTTTGGTGCAAAGTAAGAGCTTTTAGCCTGTATGAAGCAAATTTTTCAAACATGATAAACTAAAAAGAATTCATTTTATCTGGATCAAGAATGTGTAGCTTTCCATAAATGCATTACAAAACATTTTAGAAGACAAAGAAAATGGGTCCATTGCCAGGTTTTATAGAGGAAAACATTTTTTGTTTTCCTATAAAATAAATATAAATGCATAGAAATATTTAAATAAATATAAATATTTAATATTCCTATAAAACAAATATAAACATTCGCAGAACAAAATACATACAGTGAAGTGGTTTGAAAAAAAAAAACACTTTCACAGACTCCATGCAGGACACCCTTACTTAGAGGGTAAGTAAATGATTAACTGATTATCAGACAGTGTGCCCATCTCAATAAAAGAAGAAGTTTTGGTAGTTTGCTGGTCTGGAACATTCAGTTGTGTGTTAATGCAATGCCACGATCTTGCCAAGAGAAATTGAAAAAAAAAAAAAAACCCAATATCTACAGCTCTGTTAGTTTGTCTACTGTTAAAGCTCATGACAATACAATTAGGAAATTAATGATCAAATATGGCTTGTTTGGTTACCTGGGACAAGTGTCTTCACTCCAAAAAGAACATGGCAGCATGGCTTAGCTTTGCAAAATTGTATCTGAACAGACCAAAAAACTCCTGGAACAATATCCTCTAGACTACAGTGGAGATGTTTTATCATAATGCACAGCCCCACATAAAAACAAACAAACAAAAAAAACAGTATTTCAGTACAAATACCAACTGTCAACCACAGAGGGGTGAGAATTTGGGCTTATTTTCCTGCTACAGGACCTGGGCACTTTGCAGACATTGAACAGACTATGAACTCCTCTGTATATCAAAATATTCTGGAGTCAAATGTGAGGCCATCTGTCAGACAGCTAAAGCTTGGCCCAAATTAGGTCATGCAACAGTGCAATTATCCCAACCACACCAGCAAATCTACAACAGAATGGCTGAAAAAGAAAAGAATCAAGGTGTTGAAGTGACCCTGTCAAAGTCCAGACCTCAACCTGACTGGAATGCTGTGGCATTATTATAAAAAGCCAAAATTCTTCTTGCATCATTTTTATATTAGAAACTGTCAAGAATCTGATGCACCATTTGAAGGAACAGGTTCCAGTAAATTGGAACACCTTATGAAAGCACAAGAACTGCCTTGTTGTGCCAAAGAAACAATGTGGAATTAGCAATTTCATGATGCATACAGATATATGGAAAATGTGCATAAGACGTCTGTGAACTTCACCTTAAAGACAAGTCTTGACACTTGTTTTAAAATGATAGTGACTGTTGTGGCAAAACAGATTCACCCTCTAAATGAAACCAGAATTGGAGTGGAGGGGGGACTTCGAGTCAAGCACTCCTGCAAACAGATTTTTGGCTTCAGCTCACAAGAGTGCACTCCTGATTCATAATCCTGAATGTGGGGTCTGATCTGCTTCAGAAAGCATTGGTAATATCAAAAACATTTCGGCATAGCCATGAAAATTGCATTGTTCCTAGCATGTTATTGCATGTCGGGACTGAGGGCAAACTTCATGATCAAAGGCAAGGCTCAGAAGATGGAGCCAGTAAAGGGTGTGAATTTTTTCAGTCTGTTCCTTGGCACCCTGCTATGGGAAAAATGTTTTTACATGCACTGCAAATCTAATTTAGGTAATCATGATAAAAAAACGGTAAAATTTATTTTGTGGATTTATGGGCAGAATCACTATAGGAAGCAGATGTAAAAATCAGAAGAGCTTGAGCCATTGTGGATGTATTTGTGTGGACACAGGTATAACTGTTTAAGGATTATATCGAACCTGCCTCATGTCTTGTAGATGCAAGATGCTGAACCCTTTTGAGAGCAATAATCCCAGCAATTCGGCCAAGGTTGTGAAGGGTAAAAATAGGCAAAGCAAGTCCATAGAGAATGCATGTTTTCCCATTCTAGTAGCTGCCATCTGCCATCTGTTTGCAGGTATGTGCCCACCCATTATAGAGATGGGCAGCTTGCCCCCATGTGATCCACTACTGGGTTTAAAAGCTTATGGCCCACAGAGGACACAGTCCACAATTCCCTATTGAGCAACATTGCATGCACGAGCTGGGTGAGTCTGCAGACTTTCTCAACAGAGAGTCTGTGAATATATTATATTTTTTGTTCATTCATCAGGCATGTGGGTTCATATCAGGGTGTAGATGTAGAATTATTAACTTTATTACTCTGTATATTCATTTGCATGCACAGGTGCTGCATCTTAAACATGTCAGACACAGAGGACGCCACACATGAGTGAGTACTTGATTGTTTTCTGTTTAGAGAAGACCGATGTTGACAAAGGGATGGTAGTACAGATGGATTTAATCAGTACAAATGATTTTTGGTCTGTTCTTCCTTCCTTTAGTGGTCAACGTGAGTCAGTCTGTCATATCACTGAACCCACACATGGGCTGGATAAGTCTTCACAGTTTCTGTTTGCATTGCAGTTTGCAGGCTGCAGATTCAGACAGCTGCATGTTTTTTCTGTGTGTGATACATGAATGTAGCTACAGTAGAAATGCCACACCCATATTTACTGTAATTGTAAAAGTTCATTGCTACAGCTGACCTCTGCTCTTTATCTCTCTTTGTGGTTCAAAAGAGAGGAAGATATACATATATATGTGTATATATACAAATATATGTATGTGTCTGTGTGTTTACACAAATAATATCTATTCTAACGCAAAACTTTGCTTCCTCTTTTTTCTGCCACTGTTTTGCTTTATAGACTTGTGTTTGAACATTAATTCATTACTTAACACACTGCATCTGCTAAGCTGCAGCCTTCACCGTACAGTTCACTGTATTTTTGGCATGTTGGTGTCACTGTAGATGTGGCTGCTGTCCTGCAGCTTTTCTGCCAGGTTGACCCTTGTCCTCTGAGTCAGTCCTCTCCATCTGAGACTTGAAATAGTTCACCTTTTATAAATCCCAGTGGATCTGTCCTTTCCAGTCAAATGGTGCCGTGGGTCCCCATCACAGAGACAAAGGGTCATACCTCTATTTCTGTCTCTTTTCTGGGGCTGTCCATACGAGCCCATGTAAAGCTTGGCTGAAACCAAGCAGCACCTGTCTCCCTCTATGTGGACAACAGTGGCTGTTAGTGAGTAATGTAGGTCAGCCTATGTTCTCAGTAGAGGCCCCTAGGGAAGATAGAAGCAGGAGCACAATACCCACTTTCAGTTTTATGCCTGTTAGAGGTCCTCCTGAATGCAGGTTGGCTTACCTTCCTTTCAAGAGGCTGGGTTTCCATTTGTGGTCATGGGAATGAAATGTCTGATGTAATTTTTCTCTCTACAGAGGTGCAGTGAGGATAGAAAAGCAGTGTTTAAACTACTCTGAAAGTAATGCAAAAGATCAACTGTAGGGAGGGTGGTGGGAAAATGGCAAAAGTAAGATCCCTATTTTATTTACACTGTTTTGTAATTTGTAATAAGAATTAAAACTGATATTACTATAATTATTTAACTAATTTGAGCATTTTTATCTACACAGCATTGTTTTTAAAAATCAATCTTTAGATACAAAAGCAAACAATTTCCATTTAGGAATGTGTCAGATATGAGTTAGATATGAAACAGCAGACCACTATGCTTGTCACCACAGGGCAGAATATAAGAACATTTAAATACTAAAACCCAGATACACAATCCAAATTAAACTTCTAACTTCACTTAAAGTTTGAGGGCACTGTCATATATACATGCTGTAGTTGGCAGACATTTGAACTGCACGCTGTGTAAGATTGCTGGCTAACTTAACTTTAATTTTCAAGAGGAGGAGAGGGAAAACCTGTAAAGAGGCAGAGGAGGAAGTGGAAGGTTTTACTGCTTATGCTAATATGATTGCAAGCCAGCCATAAACAGACATAACCTTGTTCTTCATTTTTGTCATGTAGACTGGGGGGATTCAGATTTGCTCTAAACTAATTTTTCATTTGAGACAGAAAGGAGGGAATTGCAGAAAGAAAGAAAGAAAGAAAGAAAGAAAGAAAGAAAAAAAAAAAAAAAGAAAGAAAGAAAGAAAGAAAGAAAGAAAGAAAGAAAGAAAGAAAGAAAGAAAGAAAGAAAGAAAGAAAGAAAGAAAGAAAGAAAGAAAATTTGTAAATTTTATAATGCAATTCATTTTAACCAGATT
>VUQH01001790.1:16555-29002 GCA_015106775.1 Etroplus canarensis
AGTGGAAGCTTTCTGCTCCTTTTCTTTACTTGGTATTGACAGTGCATCTCATCTTTCAGCAGATGCTGCAGAAGAAAATGATGGAGGTATGGAAGGGTTATTTTTCAAAACTACTATGTGTTAGAAGAAAAATGCTGCTTTGTTATTTCAGTATTTTTACAATAACTGAGGATTTTCTTTGGGGTTTTTTGTTTTGTTTTTGTGGATACACAGAAGAGGAAAAGCCCAAGCTAAAGTAAGAACAGAGTTTAGAAATGTCAAACAAAACACAATAAAATTTCCAATAAGAGACATACTTGAGTAAAAAAGTTTTTCATTCTTTCATCTTCCCCAGGTCTGGTTTTGTTCCTGGCTTGACAGCTCCCAAGATCCCAGAGGGAGAGAAAGTGGACTTTGACGTGAGTTAATCTCAAGAACAGATAAAGTTACAGAAAATAAAAGATACTTGTGTTACTTTAGTTCTCTGGACTTTAAATAATGTTTCAACTTGATGTTTTCAGGACATTCAAAGGAAACGAATGGAAAAAGACCTGAATGAGCTCCAGACTTTGATTGAAGCTCACTTTGAGAAGCGTAAGAAGGAAGAGGAAGAGCTTCTTAACCTCACAGATCGCATTGTATGTTTATTCCTTTGCATATGTTCAACAAGTGCTGCCTTTAAGTCACACTTCCTGTCAGAATTTCTCTTTCTTTTCTTCATCAGGAGAAACGCAGATCTGAGAGAGCAGAGCAGATAAAGATCAGAGCAGAGAGAGAAAGAGAAAGGCAGAACAAACTAGCTGTAAGTATAGTTACTATAAAATGACATTTTCAGATCATACCTGTAAAATGTATAATTGCAGTCATATTACCACAGGTGTAAAAGAATCCAGCACTTAGCTATGCAGTCTGCCTCTACAAATAGTGGTAAAAGAATGGTTCATTTTAAAGTGCTCACTGAATTCCAGTTTGGTATGTTAATAGGATGCCACTGTTGCAACAAGTCACTACATAAAATTTCTTCCCTTCGAGATATTCCAAGATCAACTGCAAGTGGTATTATTGCAAAATGGGAGCATTTATGAACCACAGCAGCTCAGCCACAGTGTCAGACCACGTACAAAGTGGGGTCATCAACTGCAGAGGGGAATAGTGAGCAAAAGTTGCCAGCGCTGCTGACTCAATAACTGCAGCGTTACAAAGCTCCTTTAGGTTTAACATCAGCCAAAAACTATGCACTGGGAGCTTCAAGGCATGGTTTTCCATATCCAAGCAGCTGTATGCAAGCCTTGCATCACCAAGCACAATGCCAAGCATCAGATGGAGCAATATAAACGCTGGAGCGGTGGACACATGTTCTGTGGTGTGATAAATCACACTTTTCTATCTGGCAATTTGGAAGACAAGGTTGGGTTTAGTGCCAGGAGAACATTACCTGCTTGATTTTAAATTTTGGGTGGATGGGGATGGGGTAATGCTATGGGGTTTTCTTTATCTTTCTTTAACTGACCAAAACATTTTAAACAATTGTAAGCTTCCAACTTTGCAGTAACATTTTGGGGAAGGCTCTTTTCTGTTCCAGCATGACTGTGTCCCAGTGCATACAGCAAAGTCCATAAAGGCATTGTTGGATGAGTTTGATGAGTGACACCGAACCCTGACCTCAGCCCCATTGGACATCTTTGGGATGAACTAGAATGGATACTGCAAGCCAGGCCATCTCATCTAACATCAGTGGCAGACCTCACAAATACTCTGCTCTTTAGAAATGGATTTTATAATATTTACACAAACTAAGTAACTTAGTATTTGAGGCCCTGCTTAAGGCTGATGTACTTATGAAGTGCATGTCCAAGCAGTTACACCAGTCAAAATAGTGAAACCATACTGCACTGTTTTCAACAGGAAGAAAAAGCAAGAAAAGAAGAAGAAGAAGCCAGGAAGAAAGCAGAAGATGATGCAAGGAAGAAGATGATTCTATCCAATCTGACCTTTACTGGATATAAGGCAGTGATCCAATTATTCATTTAAACATCATACTCTAAACCCAATAATGCTAAATGTAATAACACATTTCCATATGTGCTCTAATTCTCTCCAGCAAACGCAAAATGGGACAAAAACACAAACAGAAAGAGAAAAGAAGAGAAAGATCCTAAATGATAGGCGCAAAGAGTTAAACATCGATCATTTGAAAGAGGACAAACTCAGGTGACTAAAACATTTGATTTCATGCATTCATATTAACTGTTCTTTGGAATCATTCAAGTATCTTCAATAATGAACTTTAGATAAAAGTCCTACTTATTCAACCTCTGATCACTATGCAGTAAACTGCCATATTTTCTGTTCAGGGAAAAAGCTAAGGAACTGTGGGACTGGATTCGCCAGCTCGAGGCAGAGAAATTTGAGCTTCAGTATAAGTACACAAAGCAGAAGTACGAGGTAAAATGCACACGAGTTATTACTATGTCATTGCAACCACATATACATAAAAAACATGTCTTTTAAACAGGCAGATTCTAGGATGGAGGCCAAGACACAGAACAAGAAAGAGTGGTTTATGAGCACACCTTGTATGAGGTGGAAGTCAGCCAAAGATCAAAAATAGATAAGGCTGGTAATGGGAATATTCACTTACCATTATACTTAAGTACTTCTAAGCACATATAGGAAGAACTACAGAGGTGGTAAAAATATTATTTTTTTTAAATTAAACTGCCAATACATATGTTTTCTACCTTCTTATTTGAAAATAGACTTTTTTAATGTTAAATAAGACTTTTAAAAATAAAATTATGTACAAATGTGTTCTTTCTTATGACTTCTAGCCAACATGATTAAGATCACCTACTTGTTTGTGGGATACCAAACGTGAAGGCGTAAATGTTGGAGTGAATTCTTGCCTATCTCTATTTGTTAGTTGGATGGATGGATGGAAATATGATTTTCCATCCCTTAACCTCCACCAATGCTAATGCACAAGAGTACTGCTAATTTTGTAATGCTCAGTACTATTAGACGAGATCATGGCTAGGACCAGTAGGTATATAACAGAACATTTACTCAAGTATTTTACTAAAGTCCAATTTTTATATACTGCCGAATTTAAATATTTCTATTCTGTGCTATTTTCTGTTTCTAATGTACCATATTTTGAATACTGATATTGTACTTTGCACTCCATACTATTAATTTTTAAAGATATAGTTACTTGTTATTTTTGCTGCTAAAATGCTTTATTATAGATCAAGCTAGCCAGTATAATGAACAGCTGCAGTGACTCAGTAATATAATGTATATGATTTTGAAAAGGCCATTTTACAAAATGAGTTGTAATTTTCATAATGTTCACATTGGATAATTTAGGAATAATATATTTTTTGTATACTGCTTGTGCAAACTACTTAAGTAAGAATATAACTTTTACTTAAGTAAAAAGTGTCAACACTTTTTTAACGTAACTTTTTAAAATAAGTACACAGCACACAACTGTGTTTAAACTCTTGTGCTACTTTTCACATAATAAAACTGTAATCAGACACAGGGCTGCACGAGTATGAAAATTGTTTCTAATACTTTATAAGTTAAAGCAAATGCCAAGAAGTCATCTTAATTTTTCACAGTATAGACGTCAGGTAACATTCAAATGACTCTTTGTACAGGTGACGGTGCTGAGAAATCGTGTCAGTGATCATCAGAAAATGTAAGTCTATTCTTTTGTGGTATCTGTTGTCACTAGGTTGCAGAAACAATACATAAATGTTAGGATTTTATTCAGTGTTTTCAAAAACATTACAGATAAAATAAACTTGCTACTGCTGCAAAAAATGAGTATGGAGAAAAGACCACTAAAGCAGGTAGAAGTTCTAAACCATAGCAAAAGGAAGAAAAGGCAGATAGCTGTAATGCTGATACTTATCAAAAAATAGTTTCCACCTCCTCTCATTTCAACTCCCCCTCTGCTTTCCAACTATACTGGTTTCCTTTCTTTTGAAGCTGCATTAGATGTCGTTGTTTGCGTTGACTGTCCTGACAGAAAGGCTGAAATTTTCTGAGTACATCCAGTTGAACAGGATTGGGGAAAATTAAAAGGACGAGCAGACGAGAGGTATTTGAACAAAGGGTAGGCTGGGGTGTCTAAATAACATATATGCACTCAGACTGGGCTGAGAGACCTTGCAATCAGATGTGCCATCTGTGTTCATGTTAAAATAAAACAAAATAAAATACAACTTGGAGCCGTGAAAATCATGTTCGTCTTTTCTGCTGATCTCATCTAGGATTCAGTACAATGTAGTGAGGGACTGAGTCAAAATTTTAAAAAAAATTTCCCACTGGTTTTCCTGCATTATATGCAAAAATCCAGCAAATATAACTCTAATGGTTATAAAGCTAAGTTTAAAAAAATATCAGCATTCACACATAATACAATAATATATCACAGCCCAAATAAACCCCCTCAATTCATGTGTTGATGGGTAAGCTGCAGAGGCCAAAACCCTGCACAGCAACAGTAGATACAGGTAGCAGCCAGCTATTAGTTAGCACATTGTCATCCAACAGCTGTGAGAAGTAGTCCGTAGCTCCAGTATCTGAGGGCTGCAGCAGCTTTTGTGGAGTGCGAGTATCCAACCTGGGGGGCTGGGGACCCCTGGATGGAGTCAAAGTAATTGTATATTTAAAACACAAAACTCTGAAACTTAGCTACAATTTATTTTTTGTGACTTTGAAATTAACAATTACCTTGAAAAGAATTCAAATGATATTCAATTTTGAAAACATCTTGCAACCTACTGAATTGCACCCAGAGTAACATCAGCTTTATAAGAGTCATGGGTAAAAAAGATCTGAGATAGTGTGAGATTAGAAAGCAAAGATTTTAGGATGAAAATTTTGGCAACAGTTCAGCTTCAAGATTCTGAATAATAAATAAAAGTTGCCTAAAAAAGGTCACTGACATTAAACTCAAATGCTAAGACAAGGCTATTTCTTTTCTAAGATAAGAATTTCCCTAAAATAATTTAAATATCAAATGCAGCTGCAGAGCGACTTATTTGCATCAGTAGAATGAATTACTTTTCTTAAGTTCAAAGATTTGAAGGGTTGGAGTACATGACACGCAGGCACTCAGCTCAGCATGCAGGGTTTTACACACAGATATACTACCACCAAGAATGAATACAAAGTTTGGCAAGCAGATGATTCACTGCTGATCTTCACTTTATTCTCAGTTCAAAGGGTGGCAGGAGCAAGCGTGGCCTGAGGAAGTAACATCTGACATCAACTGGAGGAAAAACCAGCAACATCAGGCACTAATGAACTACTGAGAGTAACAACCTGCATAATAATCTTTATAAATACTTGAATATGTAAGAACAAAATGCTGAAAATTATTACAGCATGCTCTGTAGCTCTTATATGTAAAATAAGGTGCATGTTAAGTTCATCTTTCGCAGTTTCAGTCACTGATAGCAGACTGGCCTGACACTGTGGTTTAATTTGAATCCAAAATTTGTGTTTTCTGACTGGGATTTTACGAATACGCAAAGCAACTGAATCAGTCCTTGTGTGCAGGATTTTGTGATTGCAAGCAATTAAGAAAAAACTGTATTTAACTACTTGGAGGTTGTGTTTTTGTCTTTGGCTCCTGCATTCGTGGGACCTTGATATGATAATTACAAAAGTCACACCTTCTTTAAAGATGCCACATTATGGTTGCCAAAACTGGACTCATGGCGTAGTTATGTGTGACAGGCTTTAGGTTAGTTTACTTTGGCTATAGTGTGGCTTTTTACATTAGACATCCCTGCAGGGTTGATGTGTACCCACAGTGACAACAGCTTTCTATAAATGACCACGTTCCGTGACATAAATCCATCAGTGTGAAATGAAACGATTATAAAGAAGATCAGCTGTGTCCAAAGTCTCATATATCTAAATATCTCTTCATGGTTGTTTGGTCCTCCACATTTCAAATCACATAATCCACCAAAGTTCAAATCTGGTCTATAACTACATAATACACTGAGTGCAACAACAGCTGCGGTGCCTGGTATAATAGAATAAATCATAAGGGTGGAGCAAACAGAATGTGAGAGATGTGCTGCTAATCTGCCCTGAAGCATTTTAAAGTCTACAGCCAAGTCCTACAGGGGTGTGACAAGATGTGAGGGAGATTCAAAATGTCATTATGCTAAACTGGTGACCCTAAGAATTACTCATAATTACACGTAATTATAATTATGAAAGTTCTGCATTGTCGCCTTTGTAGGCAAGAGTGCATTTATTTCAGCTTTATTACCAGTACTGAAGACAATACAAGTAGATCATTTCAAGATAGTACACACATGTGAAAAATATGGACATACCAACAATAAAAGTTGTATTTAAAAGCAGAGACACACATCACTGCTTAAAACAATGTCTTAAGTCCTACAGCAACCATATCAGCAGAATAACATCTTTATTCATTATTTTTTTATGTTATGTTCTGTCAAATTTTTTACATATTTATTATATGATACAAAACATATATTTCAGTGCAAGACAAAATCCTCACTCTTGTGTTGTTATCTATGAACGCAAGCTCAAGGCTCAAGATTGGAGGCTGGGACACGATTTCTTTTTTAGTAGAAAACATGTGACAGCATTAAGACGAGGAAAGCAAATAAAAAATGTGCAGTTTTTGTAGTTTGTTGCAAACATTTTTACATTTTAACCTTCACCTGTGCTCCTACAAGAAAAAATAACTTTACAGCATATAAAGGGCTGTGTAATGATTGGTTCATGGATGCACTAAATAGAGTTTATAGATGAAATGAGAGAGGTTGCAGCTCTGCCTTGGTGAGTTAACCATTGTGGATGTGCACAGACCTTGCAGGTGAGTTACTTCAGAAATCAACTTTCAGAGGTCTGCTAAGTTGCTGTGCTAATCAACAACTTGAAGGGACCGCTGTGCTGCCATGGTGATGTCGTTCACAAATGAGGACTTGCCCATTCCTTGCTGCAGAACACATAGTTAAATATAAATGAGAGTTCTGCCTCAGTTCATATGGTTACAGCACAGTTAATACATTCAGCCTCACAGTTAGTGACATGTCCACAAATTGAAACACTAACCTCTGCTGTGGTAATAGCAAAAGTAAAAAAAATGTTTACCTTAACTTGGAACATGTACAAACAAAGTCCTGCAAGTGATTTATCAAACTTGAGCTACAAGATTCCTCAACTGTATCACTTCAGTGTTTAATTTGCTTTTTAGGGGACACTTCCTGAGAACACTGTTTAATCCTTCAATCTTTCTCCCCATGTTTCTCACAAATACCTGACAGAGGTGTGGACTCTAGAATCTAAGGTTAGATAATCAGAGGACACACCCTAACCAGACAGAGGTTGGCAGTCAACATTAAGTCATTACTCACCTTTTTCAGAAAGCTTTGTAAATCTTTGTCTGACCAGATTTTGTAGAGAAACAAGGCTGCAGCTTTGCTGGATTTAGGGAAGTATCTGCAAAAGAGAGTGAAATAATGAAATCCACTCTATGCAAGCACAATATAAATTCCCCAGTGAGTCATAGGCATTCCCCATAAGCTGAATGAACTTGTTATTTTTACATACTCTACATGTGCCAACACATTTCTTCTCTGCAGATGTGCCAGGAAACTTACATGTTTTTGCTAAGATCATTTAGTGAGTTTATCAGTTTAATGTTTAGTAAGTTCTTGTTCATCTCAGGATTCTTCATAAGCACGCTGCTGGAAGCCTGGCAGGCCATAGCTAGAGTATCATCAGACTCATTCCCTCCTGCAGTGCCGTTGCTGAGGATACCCAGCAGCTCTGGAAGGCCTGCACGACCTTTAATGACAAGACAAACAAAACCCACTGACTGTTTAACACAAGTCAACACTTGTAAAACTTCAAATGATTTTTCAGGGTGATGGTTTTCATAGTAATGACCATGATACTGTCATATCTTTAGGCAAAGTAAAATGCTTTGTATTTTTAACAAATATTGGTGGTCTTATGATACTTAGTTACTGAATGATATTTATGTTTAAAATAAACAGATGACATATTTCAAATACAAACAAATAAAATGCAATAAATCCACAAAGATTTTGTGTTAAACCTGTTTCTTACTGAGTGCACTGTGCAGGTTTGAGTTCTTTGTCAAGTTTCCCACCAAAGCCACTGTGTTTCTCTGCAAGTTGGCTTTGTTTGAATTTAGGAGGGGGATGATACACTGCAGCCCATTCAGTTTCTGCACAATGGTCTGACTCATTACAGTGGAGACCTGTGGATACAGGAAACCAGATCAGCCCCTAAAGTCAGGAAATAACATGACAGGTGCGGGAAAATATGCAAACAAACTTAAACTACAAGTTGAAATTTTCTCAATTTTGCCAACAATTTTTTTTAAAACATATTTTTCCTTACGATGCCTTCCTTTGTAGTGAGATTCTGCAGTGCTCCACAGCAGGCTTCTAGTGTTTCTTCTCGCTGGCTAGAGGTGAGCAAAGACAGGTAACTCTGCAGGGTTCGGGAGTGAAACAGCCAGCCTGCCCCACTAGGCTGTGAATCTTCAATGACTGGGAAGTCAAAGTGATACTGAACAAGAAAGAGAACAGAACATCTTAAGCTGTCTCTGGCCCCTGTATATCTTCGGCCTCATCTAGTACATTGTCCTCCATAACTGAGTTGTGAGATCCGACATAACAGTGTAATTTCCCTCAAGATCACAGTTTGCCATGTGTATGTATGTGCACAAAAACTCTACAAGTCACCTCTAATTACCAATAAACACTTACAGGTAGGCATTCCATTATTTTTTTAGCTTTGATTTTTATTCTAATTATATTTTTTATTCACAGTAGACTTTCGGGCACCTCGTATTTCACAGGACATACGCTATGAGCATGGAGCCTTTTTTTAACATCTCTGAATGTAGTAGGTGATATATTTTAAGTAGTGAAGTTAGACTGTGCATGACAATACTGCAGTAATATAAAATCAATGTGGGCAAGTCATAAAACACTGTAATAAATGAAAAAATACTAAAAGTTAAACTTGTGTACTTTTTCTGTATTTTATTATCTCCGCCAATGAGGTTATGTTTGTGTGTGTGTGAACAGGATTATGCAAAAAGTTACAAATGGATTTGCATGAAAGTTTTACTAGAGGTGGGGCTTGGTCCAAGTGAATATATTTTGAAGTTGATCTGGATCTAGATGCAGGAATTTTTTGAAGGAATACTCAACATTGTGAGATAGGCTCTTAGTGGAGGTATGCAGTCTCATACAGCTCTGCAAATGTATGTGCAAATTTGGATTGCCATTTTTACAGTATATTTTATTACATATGAACTGAATGTGCTATACATTAAAAGTAAAAGTAGCATGTGTAACAAGAGCAGTCTGGGGCTGCATACCACCTTCAAGGCTCAACAGCCCTATCTGGAATGTTGAAAAATTCTTCAAAAAATTTCTAGATCCCAATTCAAATCTGGTTCAACTTCAAAATGTAATCACTTTTTCTGAGCGAAAACCAACCTCTGATAAAATTTTCATGCAAATTCATCCGTAACTTTTCAAATAATCCTGCAGACACACACACACACACACAAGCACGCACACGCACACACAAACAGGAAAACAAACCAAGTAAAAAACATAATCCCCTTGGCAGTGGTAAAAATGTAGTAACAAAGTCATTAAAGCTTAAGCTCAAGCATACTACACAACAATGTATCCTTGCAACATCCCCATAAAAAATGACAGATAATCTACAAACAGCTGGTGTTATATGGAAACAGTTGTGATGTTTCTCAAGTGAGCAGTTCCAGAGAGCATGGTCACTGTAGCTCAAATCACTATTAGCAGAGTTCAAATTCCATTTATAGTCATCAAACTTGATGACAAGAAAGGCCTGACTGGGTTATCAGTCAGCAGTGAGTGATTAAGTGAGCAGTGTACCACTGGTCAGACCTTTAAGTAAAAACTATTAAAAGATTTTTAAGGTAACTCTCTGTTGGACTGGGAAACAGTCCATGATGAGGAATTAAGTTTAAATTTCTATGCATGTCTAAGAACTTTAGTAATTTAGACAATCCTGCAAATAACTGTTGCAGTAGACCTATCTGCTGGAGATGAAGGCATTAACCAGCTTGTAAGCATCAAATTCAGATAAAAATGCTCCAGTGTTGGATATTTTTGTGATGGTACACTATTCAAATAATGTGATTTTTAAAACTGAGACAGAAAGTTCTCAATTTTGAATTCTAAGATTTCTGACCCTCTCGCTGGATTTCAGAGATACCACGGGCAGTTTAAAATAGATTTTCTGTCTCTTGGTTTTTTGGACTACGTATGAGTATCTCAGTCTTGCAGTGAGTTAGCTCTAAAAATTTTATTTTTTGAACAAACAATAATTTAAGCATAAGGTTACAGCTTTTACAGCTCTTCAGGAGCCTAATCACAAAGTTTTACTCTGGCACTGCAAGACTTTCAAGTGTTGGAATGTGATACTAATTTCTATGTCTGTGCCATTAATGAGCTCTGCCAGCTAATGCCCTTCCAGCAGAAGAAAAGAGGGGTTCTGTCTAGACTGACAGATAGTTACAGATACAGACTTAAATATTTCTGGTAAGCTGTCCTATTTGAAATATCCCTTGGGCCCTGGTTTACATTATAAGTTTGTCTTTGGTGACTTTGTCTCACCTCTCGTTCTGGTGATTTACTCTGAGTGCTAAAGCAGCCAATGGGGCTGGTGTCCTCGCTGGTCCTGTTTGTAACTTTAGCCAAAGATGTAATCCTCTGGAACAGAGCAGGAGCCTCAGCCTCAAGCTGGAATGTCAGATTGTGCAGGATGCACACACAGTTTTCTACAGACTATTTCAACAGGTGGAAAAACACAAAACATAAAACCCACATGTAAGAGTTCAAGTTCATTCACACAAAATTTGTGCAGTGTAAACCAATACAAAATCTATAGTATTAAAACAAAAGGATAGTTATACAACAATTCTGTCAGGACTTGACATCCATATTGTTTATCTGCAAACCACATTTCCAAAATAATTTGGGATATTTTGTAAAATGCAAAAAAACACCTTAGATCTGTGATATGATAATTCACAAGACCTTTATTTAGCTGAAAAAATCTATAAGGAAAAGATTTTCTACAGTTTTACTCACCAATTTAATAGCATTTTATAAATCTACACTAATTTAGAATTTGATGGCTGCAGCACACGCAACAAAAGTTAAGAAAGAGTATAAAAAAGGTTGAAAAGTGGACCAGATGAGCCCACATATCAGCTTGTTTTCAGAACAAAATGGGCATCAAGTTCTCTTTGCCAAAGATGAAACAGAACATCTAGATTGTAATTAGTGAAAGCTGCAAAATCCAGTATCTCTGATGATATTGGGAGTCCATCAATGCTCATGGCATGGCTTAGTTGCATGTATGTCAAGGTACCATTGACTCTGAAGCATATATTAGGATTTTATGAAGACATGGCGACATCTCCTGCCATGCCAAGTCATGCTAATTTCAGCAGGACAATGTCAGAGCATATTCTGCATGGCTACAACAGAGTGCCTTCATAGACACAGGGTCCATGTGTTCGAATGGCCTGCTGACAGTCCAGATATATCTGCTATCGAAAATGTATGGAGCATAATGAAGAGGAGAATCATACAATGGACCATGGACTGTTGAGTAGCTGAAGTGTTATATCAAGCAAAGCTTTCCCATTGGAAGACTACAATTATTAGTATTCTCACTTACAAATGATTAAAAAGTGTTATTAAAAAGTAAGGTGATGTAACACAATGGTAAACATGCCTCTGTCTCTTAACTTTTGTTGAGTGTGTTGCAGGCATCAAATTCTAAATTTGTGTATGTTTACAAAATACAATTAAGTTGGTGTAAAACCACTAAAAATCTTTTCTTTGTATTTAAGTGTCAGTTAAATGAAAGTTTACATGAATTAACACATCAGAGATTTTTGTTTGTACTGCATTTTGGAAACTATCTAAACTTTTCTTTGACTGTATATAAAACTGTGGTCAGTAAGAACAGATAATTAAAGAGAAATTCAACTAGAAAAAATAACACAAGACAGTCTGCTCAAAAGGGGGCTGCTCAAAAGGGGGACCAGAGAGTGTGTTCCAATTATAGAGGGATCACACTCCTCAGCTTCCCTGGGAAGGTCTATGCCAAGATACGGGAGAGGAGAGTCCAGCCATTGGTCAAACCTCGGATTCAAGAGGAACAATGTGGTTTTCGTCCTGGTCGTAGCACATTGGACCAGCTCTTTACCTTCTCAAGGATCCTTGAGGGGCGCTTGGGAGTTTGCCCAACCAGTCTACATGCGTTTTGTGGATTTGGAGAAGGCATTCGACCGTGTCCCACGTGGATTCTTGTGGGGGGTGCTTCAGGAGTATGGAGTATCGGGCTTCTTGC
>VUQH01001796.1:0-16832 GCA_015106775.1 Etroplus canarensis
TGGGAAAAAAAAGAGGAAGACGGGGACCTCGGAGTGTTTGTCACTGTCATGTCTATTGATTGATGACAAAGAAAACGATTGAGAGGTCCTCGACAGCCGGGGCAGGAGGAGACAGACAGAGAGAATTTCATTTGTTGAGTCAAATATTCGGAAACAAGACGTGCTCGGGCATTTTAGCCTCCCATTTCTCTTATTGTATTACATTAATCAAAGGGCTTCCGGGACGTTCATCTGAACCGTGTGTCACCGTGATGTTCTGAGGGGGGGGGGGAAACAACAAAAAAGGCATCCTTTAGAGATGTCTCTTTCCTGACAGTAGTATCAATTGTCTTGTCTTAAATGATCACGGCCACTGCATTACTTGGAAATTAACAGCTAGAATTTATGTGAGTGCCTCTCTCCTCACTTCCTGCTGCGGCCGAGTCGCAGAAACAAATAATTGAATTGGTACAAGTACATAAAGCATTCCAGCGGCTAATGTAACAGGCCTAACTCGGTTAACGAAGGCAAGGGCACAGACAAGAGTGGGGTTATAAAAGAAGGCCATGCAGATTTAAACTTTTTTTTTTTTCCCCCCACTCTTTTACCAGCCGTGTTCCTTTGCGCGGTTTATCTCTCATCACCTTCCTCCTTGTCACCCCTCGCTTCTCCCTCCCTCTTTAATTGGAAGTCTCCGCCTCAGTCGCGTATCACCTAAAAGATGCTGGGGAAACCTAAGCTGTCACAAAGTGTGCTTATTAAAACGGACGGGGAAAGATAAAAGCCTAAACTCCCGGATTTTTACAAGGCGGCGGTGACTGTCTGAGTGCATCAGGCGTGGTTGAATGAGACACTTTGACCCTGAAGCAGTGTGTTTACAAAAAAATGGGTGAATTTCCCCTTTATAATCAGGCCCCGAATCACTTAATGCACCGTGTAGCATAAATGCACAGGAATTTGTCTCGGAGGCAGCGGGAATAAACAAACGGACAACATATAGAGAATACTTGAAGCGCATAATGACGGGTCAGACACTTAAAACCGCCAATAGCAGATTTTGCTCTGATGTTTGCAGTCGATATCCTAAACATTGCTCGGTTCTCTGAGTTTATTATGAGTTTGGGCGGCAAAAAACTGAATGGATTTTTTTTCCTTTAAGGCAGACTGATAGTAATATGACTCAGCACAGATATGAAGCTGTGGTTTATAAATCATTAGGAAAACATTTCCTATATATCTCAGATACATATGACATCATCGTTCATTAAAGTGACAATGATGGAAGGGCAATTTATAGCCAAACATTGCCATATTCTGTGGATGCAAATCCTATCTGAAGGCCAAACCAATGTTTTATCTTCTGTGTGTCTAGATTTTGCATCACCGTAATATAGAGAAAGCTTTGATACTTTCTGGTAGATGTCCTTTACATTTCATCATACATCTAAAACATGCATATCTTAAACATCTTGTGTTCCAGGTATGGCACTCGTCAGATGCACCCTTAGAATAAGCTGGCCTTCTCAGTGGGTTCACAGGCCTTCTTGAAGGGCATCGTTCCTATTCATTTTCCCACCCAAACTCATAATGTACCTGCGGCTGCTCCCATGTATTCTGCCCAAGGGGTTGCCACAGTAAATTAATCCGTATTGGTAATTTGGCAGATGTTTTTACGCCGGATACCCTTCCTGACGCAGCCCTCCATGATGAGAGGGGCTTGTATCCCCACCTGGAATCAAACCAGGGACCATTTGCTTGTAAGGCGAATGTGTCAGCCATTACACCACAGGGACACCGACCACTCATGATGCCAATCCAAATTGAAAAGGAGAGCTGAAAATTAAGATTTTAACATTGTAACATTCCAGAATGAATAAAATAACTGATTCTGGAATGGCTATTGTAACACTATAGAATGAATATAATAACAGCAATACTCCTGCCTGTTACAGTATTGTCCCTGTAGTGTAGTGGTATATACATTCGCCACACAAGCAAATGGTCCCTGGTTCGACTCCAGGTGGGGACACAAGCCCTTCTCACCATGGAGTGTTGCATCTGGCATAAAACCTCTACCAGTTTACCAATGCAGATTAATCTGCTGTGGTGACCACTTGGGGAAAATACAAGGGAGCAGCTGAAGGATCCTTGCTATTCCTGCGTGTTACAGTAATATTCCTGAATAAGTGTCATAATTCAAAAGTTATAACATTCCAAAATTATTAAACATGTACTGAACCATTCCAGAATGACTATTGTGAAATTATAACATTCCACAATGAATTAAAAAAACAACATTCCAGTGTAAATATTGTTACACTATAACATTCCACAGTGGAGATTATAAAAACTTTACATTCCAGTATGAATATAGCAGTAACATTCCAGAATAAATATAGCAATGGCATTCTAGAGTGACTATTGAAACACTGTAACATTCCAGAATAAATACAACAATGCAGAATGATTATTATAATATTTATAATGAATGCAATAACACAATTTCAGGATTAATATTGCAACATTATAGCATTAAATAACTAATATCACTTTAGAAATACTCCATTATGCATGTTATAAAAGTTTAGCATTCCAGTATAAATATAATATTCCAGCATTGATCTCACATTCTTGTAACAGTCCACAATGGATATTATACAAATTTAACGTTCTGGTGCAAATATCACAATAACATGCCAAAATAAATGTTCTATTATTGGAACATTCCAGAATAAATATAACAGTAACATTCGAGAATGATTATTATAACACAATAACATTCCAGAATTAATTACGTTCCAGAACAAATATTATAACATTCCAGAAGTATCCTCATTTTAATATTTAATGCAATATGTTCTTATGTAAATATTCTGTGCGTCGATCTCATCTCTATCTCTACCTCTTTCTTAGCAATGACATTATTGTTACTTGTCTTCCATTTTGACATCCAGTCGCAGTCTAATGATAATGTTTTTTTCAGTGAATTTGTGATGTATCAAAGACATTAAAAACTGCAGTTCTTTGACTGGCCACTTGAGACTGGCTGTAAAAAGGCTTCAATCCATATAGCTCCCATTTCCAACTCTGTAGCAGAAATAAACATGCTTACGGCCTGCTAGAAGAAATTATTTTAGTCTCTACAGGTAATTTATCTCTTCATAACCACTGTACGGAGTTTTTAATAAAACAGCCACTGAAGTTGGTAATTATGTGACAAATAATATGACTTAATAAGCTGCTAACTTAGCACTCTACCCCCTTGCCCTAGTATGGTCACTACTGGCTGAAAACAGTGGATGACATCACATTTGCTATGCCGATCTTACACAGTTGAATGCAACTCAAGTACAAAAACATTGCTTACATACCAGTACATCCAAGTTTATTTGAACATCTTGTGGTCATTTTCTGTCGCGTAAGTGATGTTTGGGTGTTTCTGGTTCTCTAAAACAAATAGTTTCCTGGTATTCAACATTTTTATTCATACATTCATTAACTAAATTAATATGTCTAGGTTCATTATTCTGCAGCAATTAAATGTTTTCTTCTACATCAGTCAAAGCTGTTTGTTAAATTATTAAAGATCAAAATCTGACTTCATATCCAACCTCTCCACATCAAAGCAAATGGGAAAAGTTACATCAGATGTTTTGCTCAATATCGGTGCAAAGGAATTCTCTGAAAGTTCACACGCCACATCTTGTATATAATCAACAATCAGTTCTACATGCCACTGTTTCGCTGTGCAACAGTGTGGTGACCCATTTGGAAAACCTCGAGTTACATCAAAATGGAGTTCCCCGAATACCATTCCCTTTCCACTGCCCCGACTGCTGTAAATGTTCGACTCCTGAACAGCTTCTGTTTGTTGTTGTGTTTTTTTTTCTCTCTCCTTTCTGCTGTGTATTTTGCTGAAGCTTTAGACTCTCATTAAATCAACTGAGGAACTGCAAGCCTCTATAAACATCAAATCTATAAATTGCAAGGATGGTCTTACGCTAGGTCTCAGACAGCGCAACCCTTTGATGAAAACTTCTGGGACAAAAACAGAAAAATAACTAGAGATTCAGAGGCAAGAAGAGAAAGTCTTGTTTTGACACTAAGATTAATTTACAAGTTTTCCCTCACTGGCAAAAAAGAAGGGATGCGTTTGTGTGTGAGGGGGGTGAGTAGAAAAAGAGCAGAGAGAGATGAGAGGAGCTTTTGATATTTATTAGGCCTAGACCTCACCAAAGACCTCTCCCAGGACTGCCGATGTGACAATTAAGCCAGGTTGTGCTTTGACACTGTTTCCATAGGCAAGTGGCCAAAGTATATCTCCAGTCAAAATATCCATGCCAGCTAACAAGCTTGTTCCCTCTCCATAGAGCTAAGAAGAAAGGAAGGCTGCAGCCTTGAGACATGAACAAAAGCAGGGGGGGAAAAAAAGGGGGCGAGGGGAGTGTTAGAGGAGAATATGAGACAAAAATAATAATAAAAAAAGGCGATCCCCTCCCAAAATAAAGCCGCTGGAGTTTGCTGAAGAAAACGGCGTCAGCAACTAGACGTGATCAAGGTGTTGTGTGCTGCACCCCATCTGAAAATGTCCAACGCCGTCAAGGCCTGACACAATGCCAGGGAGGAACCAGGCCCCTGGGTACGCTCTCACTCGCTTTTGTTCCGCTTTAATGACCCTGCCTTGATTCCACCCATAATGCTCGCAGCGCTCGCTACACCTTGCCTATTTAGCCCACAGTCATGTCAGCTCGCTTCTCCCATTGCTCAATCTTCGCCCTCATTTCTTTTATTTTGTGTGTGTGTGTTTGTGTGCGCGTGTGTGTTCCTGTGAATGTGTGTGTTTGCTTGAAAATGCTCTTGTCTTAGAGGAGCTCCCTGCTACACAATGGCCATCTAAACTCATTAAGAAAATTCCGTAAAGAGCCATTAACAAACGGGTTCTCTTTGGCCAGAGATATCAGGTCTAATTAGGTGACCGTTCTTGACAGGGTTGCAAAAACAAAAGGCGCACTCGCATTTGAAAAGGTTCAGGTCCCGCAAAGGGCCTCACGTTTTTTTTTTTTCCTTCTCCTCCTCCCTCTTCTTCATCTCCCCCCACAGTAGCCAACTAATGACTGTGGGTTTAATAACAAAAAAGAAAGAAAAATACCTTTCTTCCCTGGGAAGGCGACGGGGAAAGGTTCGCCATCCGTCAAACAAAAGCCTTTCCACTTTGGGACCTTTTTCCCCCCTCGCCAGGTGATTCGCTGTCCTCATTTACGAGACAATGAAGCCACAGACAGACTTATCGTAAACACTTTGCATGGACTGCTAAATGGACTGCCATGCCAAGCCAGCAATCCAAGCTTGAGCGCCCATCTCCCACCGTCCCCTCCCACCTTCCCCAGTCCTCCTTTCCCAGTTTCAAGTACAGCGTGGATTGCTGCCGTTTTTGTTGTAAAGGAATTTGTTGTGGTGAAACTGGAGCAGTAACGTGGTTAGATAAGTGCATCCTGGTACCACAGTGCCTGACATGCAATCTGTAGTTCTGATTTGTGCCCAATTTTTGACCAATAAAGTGAGGCTTTTAGGACTTTTTTTTTTTGCAGTTGGAAGCAAAGATCTCACTTGAAAGGCTGGTATTGCAGTTTTGTTCATATAAAATGTCACATTTGACTTTTACATTCAGGAAAGTGAAGCTTTGTTTCAACTTCTGTGCATGGTGGCACACAGTCAAGTCGGATCTGTGGCTTGGCTATCAATGAAAGTCCAAGGCAAGTCATTTAGATCAGACATATTCTTCAACCAGCAGTCTAAGATCCAAAGATTCAATTTGCATGATGTAAAACAGAAGCCGAACACTGGACTAGTTGGACAACAGTGGCCTGAAAGTTATGGTGGAGTCCACAGTGGTGTTTTTGAACGTAAGCTTTGGACATTTAATGGGTGAAACACTAGACAGTGTCAGGATGGATGTTTAGCAGATGTTCTTCCTCCCCTAGAACCTCCTACAACTGCACCACAGCTGATCTATGTAGAGTTTTTTTTCCCCTTCCAATCAATCCCATTGTACAGAAATTTGCTGGAATTCAGCTGGAGGACCAGTTGAGGAAGCTTGCAAGTTGTTCTCAAGGGAGGTGGCTTCCTAAAAAAAGCCCACATTTTCTTTTAGTTTTCACAAATAGAATATTGGTAATGTGTCCAAATCAAACACTATTTAATTTTGTTTTTTCTAACAGGGAAGCTGATTTTGCAGATAAAAGGCCAGCATTCCTGTAACTCTAGTTGATTCGTCAGTTTGGGATTTAGAAAGTGATGCCATTTCTTTTTAAAGTACATAAATCCCAACAGAAGCTCCTGATTGTAGTGGTTAAAGGTAATGCTATCAAGTCCTAAAAATGTGTTCCTCTTGTCATGCCTGAAATCAAAAATGGATTGGATCAGTCTCTGTACCTTCCCTGTACCTGCCTTGAGAGCTTGATTTGCATTGCCAGCAGTGAGTCAGGCTTGTCCCAGGTGAGCGTTGGACTCAACCAGGGCTGCTCTTTGTCAGTGATTCTGTTCATAATTTTTATGGATGGCATTTCTAGGTGCCGCCAAGGAGTGCAGGGTCTCAAGATCTCGCCTCTGGTTTATGCAGATGATGTGTTTCAGTTGGCTTCAAACAACTGTTTCCAGCTTGCACTGGGGAAGTTTGCAGCTGAGTGTGAAGTGGCTGGGATGAGAGTTAGCACCTCCAATGGAAGGCCATAGTTCTTGTAAGAAAAAGAGTGGAGCTGGGGATGAGTTACTTCTCCAAATGGAGGAGTTCGGGTATCTCAGGGACTTGTTCAAGATGGAAGAAAGGAAGGGAGGAGCAGAATATTGCCAGGTGTGATTGGCGTAGCGTCTGCACTAATGTAAATGCAATTCTGGTCTGCTGCAGTGAAGAGAGAGCTGAGTGTGAAAGTGAGGCTTTTTAATTACCAATCAATCTACATTCCCACCCTCTGCTATGGCCAGGAGCTCTGGAGAGTGACTGAAGGAATGATATCATGATTAAGGGCATCACAAATACGCTTAGAGACAGGACGAGGAGCTTGACCCTCAGAGAAGAGCCTAAACAAAGTATACACCTGGTTAAATCTGGTTTAAACTGACAAGCTGTACTGTACCTGTGTAGGAAGAGGCTTTGCACTGTATGTGTCCAGTTAGTCCGCCCCTTCCTTGCTCCTGTTGGCTGCCACCATCTCATCACTTAAAAGGAGCCCCATCATCAAGTTTGTTCCCTTTTGTCATCCACGTCCGAATCTATTTACAGTCGGGACCTTTTGCATCCCAAGCAATCAATTCAAGTTTGAATGAAAAGATCTTTGACCATAATGTGTTACGTAGCAAAGACAGATGACCGTGACCTTTGTTCTGCTTTATTTTGTACGTAGCTGCGTAAAATATATCACCTCTGTTTTCAGTGAGTAGCTTGGCATAAATAAGACACAAAAACTTTGACGTGGGCTTTAATTTAGCCAGACATTAATGGCTTTTTTTTTTTTTTGGTTAGGGTTCTGTGCTATGATATACTGCACACAGCATGGGAAAAGGCTCTGTATCTTTCACGGTGTTTGGACGTTCTTCCAGGAATTGCTGAAAACACTGTAAAAGGAGCTCCACTAACGCTGGGTTTATAAAGTATACCACTCTGGGAAATTGCATTTTCTCTGTTATGCTGTGTGTGTGTGTGTGTGTGTGCGTGCGTATGTGTGTGTGTGTGTGTCTTCTCACACTTACTTTTCCTTTATTCATTTTCAGTTTTCCACCCAGCGGTCGTCCTTTAGCTGCATATTCTTCACTTATTTGTGTCTTTTTCATTATAAGCTCCCTTGTTTCACACCAGACTGATTTAGATTAAGATCGTTTAAGCTTCAGGTTGGCTTTATTTCCAGACAAAAGAATTTTCCCATGTTTACAACCGAGTCTAAACCAGCTGCATTTAAATGCACACTAGCAATACAACAGTAACATGATTAAGGAAATGGCCCATGAAAAAACTTTGATTATTCCACTGCTATTTTGTTCTTATCTACACTAAAATTTCAAATCGCACCTATAGTTTGTTTTCTTTGGTCCAAACCGGAGTGGAAAGTTTAATTTGAGTTTAGTTTCACACTGTCCAATAACAAGGCGGCCACGAGTTGTAAATAAAAGCCATGTAGGTTAGAGATGTTGGCAGCAGAAGTGGAAATTAATGGCTGATGTTTTTCTCCTTGGCGTTGCAAGCAGGCAGAGCTGCTTCTGCCTCATTCTACCCATAATCCCTCAAGTTGTTTCCTGTCGTTGGTTTGGATTACATTTTTTACTTCTAACGAACCACATCATAGTTCTCTTTGTAGAGGACTGGGGCTTCGTCAGCCATCTCGGTGCCGTTACTCTGTTTTATTTGGGTTTGAACAGCATTTCTCTCACCTAACATTAAAAACACTGCTGAGTTCGAGAGCACACCCTGAGTACCCTACATTTAAACTCAACAGGAGGAAAACCTATCTTTCTAAAAACAGTAGTAAAACTTGCAGCATAGTCCACATGGAGATCTTTCTTGGGTGAAATAGTCTTATCATGGATGATTCCTTAAAATGACCTAAACCGTTGCCTAAACTTGCAAGCTGTAGTATAATCAGTCATTTTAGTGAGAGCCAGGGATGTCCTTACTTGTCCTTTCTCATATGGGTCATTCCCTGGAAACCCCGGGATCCTTTCTTTAACTACGCAGTGCCAAAAACTACAGCTCTTCTAGTGGCCACTCAAAGCTGGCTCCAACAGTGAGTCTATCCCCATAGACTCCCATGTTAAAATGCCCAGCCTTACATCACAGATAAACATGTTCACAACCTGCTACTGAATATAGATTTGGTCTTTGTAGCTTATTTCCCTCTTCATAGAAACTGTAGAGAAGATGATTCTTTTATTTAGCTCACCCATTTAAATAATATAAAGACTTCAAATTTGCCTAATTGGAGCATCACTGCTCCAAGTGACAGATGGGTGCAGATAGCTGCCTACAACATTTTACCAAAGTCTGTATAAAATCAAGTTTTGCCACAGTTATGCACTCCCCTCTCCTTGTGTTTGCTTCCCTTTTCTCCTTTTCCGCTTCTCTGTTCTTTTCCAGGTGTGCCAAATGGGGTGATACTTGATTGCACTGGCTCTATTTAAAGGAGGCTGGGAAAAGGGTCGAGATGCTCTTGCTCTCCTCAGACCAAGCGACCTTCCAGGTGATCAGATCCCTGCTCCTTTGTGGGGACTTACTTTCTCTTAGGATGGAGTTCCTGGTAGTCTGGCTTTTCGTGGCTTTATCTGTTAGTTTAGTTTCATCTCTCATTAGTTTAAGGAGGGGAGTTCTGGTTGCTACTGCCCGTTGCATGGCTGGCCTGGACTCTCTCCATCTTTTGTTTCTTTGTGCCAGACCTCCAGACCTTTAGTTTATTTTCTTCTGTATAAAAAAATACTTTTGCTGGTACATGAAACTTGAATGTGGTATCCTTTTTATATGTTTAGGTCACTGAGATATGCTAAGACTTTATAATTCCTGTAGGGGTGTGGCCGTAACATATTTGGGGGCTCATCCAGGATTTGAACCTGGGACCTCTTACACCTTAAGTAAGAATCATACTCCAGATGCATCTTGAAAATGATAAGGCATTTACTTTGAATCATGAATCTTCCAGCAAATTTTAGTTCAGGATTTTTTGAGTGCCATATCTTGTTCTGATGATGTCTCTGGTTTTACGCCTGATAATTAAATCCATGTTGCCTTCTGAAGCACTTTTAATGGAATTATCCAATGAATAACATGCTTTCTTGAGCAGTTAACTGTGCAAACAGCCCATTCAACAAGTGCACCAGAACTGGTGAGAGACATTCTAGCATTTTGTTCATATGTATGTATCTGAATCTGTCTGTGGATTTATAGAGAGCTAGATAACTCCACCCTCTCATCCAAATACGGTCACAAATGGTGAGGAAAAACCAAGATGGTCATGGCTATACAGCAAATGTAATAATTCAACAAGGTGCTGGAAACATTCCTCAGAGATTTTGGTCCATAATGACATGATGGCACCACATAGTTGGTGCAGGTTTTTCAGCTGCACATCCATGATGAGAATCTCCCTTTCCGCCATATCCCAAAGGTGCTCTATTGGATTGAGATCTGGTGTGTGTGCAGGGCATTTGAGTAGAGTGAACTCTTGGTCAGGTTTAAGAAACCAGCTTGAGATGATCTGACCTTTGTGGCATGTTCTCCTGCTGGAAGAAGCCATCGGAATATGGGTACACTGCAGTAATAAAGGGATAGATATGATCTGCAACAATACTCTAAGCTGTGGTGTAAATAATGCTCAGTTGGTACTAACTGGCCCAGAGTGTGCCAAGAAAATATCTACCACCCATCATACCACCAGCAGCAGCCTGAACCGTTGATACAAGGCAGGATGGATCCATGCTGCCATGTGGTTGACGTCAGATCCTTACCCCACTATCCGAAGATCACAGCAGAAATTACGACTCATCAGACCAGGCGATGGCTTTCCAATCTTCTGTTGTTCAGTTTCACCTTAGTTCCCATGCCACATTCAAAGTTACTTAAATAACGTTTCATTCTCCTTTCTCGTGCTTGGTTTGAATCTTAGCATGCTGTCTTGACTTGTCTTGAGTTGCTGGTGTGAGATTGGCTGATTAGCTATTTGCATTAATAAGCAGCTGAACAGGTAAATGATAGCTAATGAGGTGGATGCGGAATGTATTGTTCAGCCCTGTCTGTCTGACATACACTCGCATCTATAAAAATCCATGCCCCATTTTACAGTACTTTGAGTCCCTCCACACCATGCATTGTATTAAGTCCTTGAGTCAAGAAGGATATCGGGATCTGGGTTTTTTTCATATTTTCTTGAAATTTCTTTATTTATCGCAATTGGAATCAAAACACTTTATTTATCCTGTGGGGAAACTGCTTATTTAGTTTAGCTCGATGCATATTCATGAATCTGTGATGCACATTTTCAAATTTTGCTCCTCACACATTGGGAGAGAACCCGTCCAAAAATTCCAGGACAAACTCCAAAAGTTAAACACTTCTCCACCAAGTCCCAGCTGCAGGTTTCATGCAAAATCATCAATAAATGTTTGAGTAATCCTGTTAAAGAAATAAAAAAAAACAGACAGACTAAAGCCATCGCATTACCTTCTTGTTGGAGGTAATGACGCATAGCACTGATGTCAGGCGGGATTATTTTCTCAGAATCCTTCAGACTCAAAAGATACGATACATCTCTGTCACAAGCCCAGTCCTAACTAGTAAACTAACAATGATGTGTAAAATCGGTGGAGTTTCCCTCAGATTCCTTTCTCCTGCTACATTATTGGGACTTTAAATTGATTATATACACTGATAAAAATTGCTTTAATCCCATTACATATCCTGAAGCAGACACTTTCTCAGACCAGCTTATTAGTTTTTTCTTTTGTTGTGCAAAATATTCATACATAAAACATGCGTTCAAGTGCACTATACATAACAATAGCTTAAGTGTAGATGAGCACAGAAAAGTATTGTAAATAAGGGGGGAAAAATCTTTTGTCACATGTGATGTCAGTGTGACGGCTTATGAGATGAATACGAGTGTCAAATCTGTCCAGACAGCGACAGTGATCTGACCACCCCAACCCCTGAGCCACACCGACACACACAAACACTTCTTTCATATGATAAGATGACTACTGTCACACACAAAAACACTCTTTTACTCCAGGAGATTCCAGCTGTTTTAAAGTGGTGATGAAAGGTTTTATTTGGAGTTTATATTCCAATTCCTCAACATATCCAACATTTGATTTCCATCTTTTGAGAAAACTGGTTTACTGGGTTGACGACTGTTAATGCAGTGACACTAAAACTGACAATCAGAAGCACATGACAGCGAACGAACCTCGGGGCTAGCCAAAGGGAGCCATAAAAAACAGAAACCAAACTGTCTGTTGCAACATCCATCACAGCTTACTGCATTTTTAAACGGCCATGTTTGCTGCATTTGGCAAACACTTTTTTAAAAGCACTAAAGCGATTAATCCCAATCTTTTAATCCCCCCCTCTTCAATTTCACCTCCAATTTACGTGTTAAATGGTTGGCTTCTTTTTTGCCATATTGTTAGTGACCAGGGTGATCAATTTGCTCTCATATGACCAAGTTTTATTGGTCAGATAATTAATAGTCTTACTGGACGTAAAATCATTAGGAAACTTCCAGGAACAAAGTGAATTGATGCAGACTTGTGTTGTTGGTGCTAGATATAGTACTATGCAAGTCTTGAGCCACCCCACCCCATTTCTTTATATCTTGCCAGGAAAAACGGGAAATAGGTGCAACAACTAACTGAAACATATTCAAACATGAATGGAAATACAGTACAGACCAGAGTTTGTACAATTCTACCCAGCTTGAAAGTCAGTATTTGGTATGACCACCTTTTATTCTTCAACACAGCCTGAACTCTTTTAGTGAAGTGTCATAAGTTGCCAGTGTGTGCGGAGAGAGGTGGAGCCAAATGCAGGACTCCAGGAAGCCAGAAGAAGAGAACTTAAAGTGAGCTTTATTTAGCTACAAAAGTCCTTGAAAAGAACAAAGTCCACGAAATATAAATCCGGCATGAAAACACAGGAAACTGGAACACACACGCTGCGGGGAGATAACAGGCTGAACTACCATCCACGCAGACTGACGACGCAACAAAGAAGTGAAGAAAGGCAGGACTGTATTTACACACGCTCAGGCTAATGACAAAGGAAGAACAGGAGGGAGAGGAGCACAGGTGGCAACAATCAAAGACAGGAAGCAAAACTGAACACTACATGGAACACAACCTGTATAAAAGTAAAACAGGAAGTGAGAAACACAACTGAGAATGCAGACATGAGAAAGAAGGATGAAACATAGGAAGCTTGTACCAAACATGGGAAAGGACTAGAACTGAGGCTCAGAGATTGAATACAAGAAACACTGATGAACAATGTGAAGCAGGAAAGTACAGCAACCACACACAGAATAGATAGAGGGAACCATGAGGAGGATCATACAACCACTAGAACTCACAATGCAATGTGCATGACTGGAGGGCAGGATAGAGCAACATGTAACAGAAACTCAAAACCCATACAGCAGAATATAATAAACCATACCAAACACAGGCAGGACTAGAACTAAGACTCAAGCCTAAACAGGGAATACAATAAATAGAACTCAGAAACCATAAACAAGAACATACAAAACTAGAATACAAAAACCCAGACCATAAACAGAAACTGCAAAAAGAGCAGAAATACAGGGACTCACAGTTTCACAATATAAAGAAAACACAAGGGGAACTTAAAACAGGAGACAACACCAAAACGGAATGAAGCAAGAACCTAGCTACAAGAGCAACAAGGAACCATAAACTTCTTAGAAACTAACAAAAACCATGAAAGCCACAGACCATGACGGTAAGCTCCCTGTCATTTCTCTAAGTAGTCTTTAAGAACAGTTCTCCCCATTTCTTGAAGGACATTCCAAAGCTCTCCTTTGGATGTTGGCTGTCACACTGCTTTAGTAATGTTGACATCATTCCATAAAACCTGTTGCCACTGATTTCCAGTCCAGTTCTTGTGTAATTTGGCATACCTCAGTCTTTTCTCCCTCTTTTCTTACTTGACAGCCACCCTTCCACTGAGACCGGAGGCTTCGGTGAACAGTGGGGTCAGAATAATCTCTCAGGTCCTGTCTTAAGTCTTTACTGGATTTTTAACCACACAAATTTTAGATACTGTTTATTTGCTGTAGATATTTCTTTTTCCTTTTTAGGCTTTTTAAGTTTCCTCATTTGAAAAAAACACACACTCTACACCAAGATATGCATTTTTTTTAAAGTTTTTTTTTTTTCTTTTTAATGACATCTCTTTGGAAAAGGCATTATTGGTGTAAAATTACTATTTTATGACTGTCAAACCATCTTATAATTGGCATTGGTGTAATTGGTGTTTTTGTGTTTGCATGTTGTATTTTCCTCTGAAAATGGTCAAGTCAAAGGAGCAACCAAAGGTACATTTAATATATAGATTTTTTTTCCTTTTTTTGATTGATGTAAGCAATAGAAATGAAGCAATAGAAAAGATTGTTAAACTGTGAGATCCTCATTCCTCTTTAAGGGTACGATCACACTGAGATGTGGATATTTTGCATGGTTGTTCACATTATAACTAAAATGCTACTGCAGTGACGCGCATGAATACGTGATGTCACATGCAGCAGGCCGTGTTTACACAGGTAAATGTGGATGCTACATGTTAGTGTGCGAGTAAAACCTCAGTTTGTTTGCACTGACTAGCTCCGTCAACACTGTCTGCCATGTTTGTTTCATCCATTGTTTACATCTGCTCTTGTCGCGTCTCGCCTCGTCCGGCACAGAAATAAATCAAATCAAATTTTATTGTCACATAAACTGTGAGGAAACATGTTTCCCTGAGCAATAACATTCTTCTTTCTACAACAGAAAAGAATAGCTGCTTTATTGTCATTCAAAGCATGCACCATTTAGCTTAAGGTGGAATGAAATTTCAGTGCTTTGACTCGCCATCGGGCTAATAATAAATACAGTTATTGAAAAATAGAAATATTTAGAAAAGGAACCTAAGATATCTATATACACCCAAAAATATGGAAAATTATGTCTGTAAAATATTTGTAAGAACTGTACAAGGTAAAAGAAAATAAATAAATATCTTGCACAGCAATGTAGCAGCAAGCATCAACCTAGGAAATAAAAACAAATTTCAAAAAATTTGAAAACTTGTGTGTCTATATTATTATGTAGAAATGTTATAGAAAAATATAGTAGAAAACTGTAGCAGGGTTTGAAGAAAAGTATATTGCACATTGCTGTTCGCAAAGAATGCCAAAAGATTTAAAAATTTACATATAAAAGTAATAATATACAATAAAACAAATTTAAAAAGGCAGCATGTGACAGATACAATAGAAATGTAAACATAAAGTATGAAACTATGTTTCATTTCAGTGATATTAAAGTGAAATGCGACATGACTGTTTGCTTGAAAAATATAGGATATGTATGTGATTTAGGACCACATATGAAAGTGGCCTGAATCCGATTAGGAAAGAGCGGACTTGTGCTGTTCAGACAGTCAAAAAAAAATCAGACATGGCTCACATATGTGAAAAAAAAATCCGATTCGGGCCACTTTTGCCTGCAGTGTGAACATAGCCTAAGATTTATTCACGACACCTTCAGAGCAGGTTTCCCAATTTTAAATATTCATGGTAATTTCCTACACAATGATATACAAATTACCCAGTTCACATGATCATAGAGCTTGATTGATTTACACCCTCCTAAAAAGCATATCAACGTCTAAAGTCGTAGAGTGTGTTGAATTATTTGCAAATTTTCTGCCTTAAGCAGGAGCTCAAATCACTGATGCTGTATTCATGTTGAATAGTTGCAGTAAAACTTTATTAATAAGAAAAAAGAGAAACATAAATCTCTAGAGACCCATATGATGATGAGTCACACCAGATTTGGCCATACTGACAATGACTAATAGCTGCACTCAAAGCTCAAACCACCAGCAGGAGCGTCTCTCTGACAAGTTCTTCGGTTTCTCAACAGGTGCCAGGTGAAACCTCCCCAGCTGTCTCGTGGGTATTTCTTCTCCCCGAGCTCCCATTGGTCTGAAATCTCTGGTCTGCATTCCTCCTTGCTACAAGAGCCATGTGCTTCTCCCGCTACCTTAGATGAAAAGGTTAATCGCCAGCAGGTGCTGGTTTATGTGCTGCTGGCTCAGCTGTTTACCTTCATGGAAAATGTGCTGCAGTAACAGAGCTTTGTCACCGTGGGATTTTTGACATGTGGGCATCTGACCACGCACTATACATAGACTTATTTATTTTTATGAAAATAGATCGCAAGCACAGACATCCAGCAGTTGTTTGGTCAATTATAGGATAATAGGACTGAAAGCTATGTACACAATATAGCAGAATCTGTTCTTTACAATTTTTAAAGGGAAATTTCTATGATTTTTTTAAATTTATTTTTATCACACATAAGATGCTCCAGTGGTGGATGCTCATTTGTCAGTGTAAATACAAGAAATTCCTGTGAGCCAAGCGCTCAGACTTCAGACTGCTCTAAATGCCAAGTTTCAGTTTTTTTTTTCAACTCTTGGATCTGTATGATGTCAATAAGGTTGGATTTCCCTAATATGGTCAGGGTGGAGCATCTGTACACCCAATCAGAAAGGGAGAGAAGCTAAAACAGCTTACTCGGAGCACCAAGACCCAGTATAAGATAAATAAGGGTTATTTTTGAACTGTAGTTCTTGCAAAGCTACTCTGTTTCAGTCCAAGAATAAGAATATCATGCTTGAGAGAAGGGATGGCACCATGGAGTAGTGGTCAGCACTGTTTGCATGTTCTCCATGTGCCTGTGTGAGTTCTCTCCAGGTTCTCTGATTTCCTCCAACAGCCCAAAGACATACAGTGGGTACGGAAAGTATTCAGACCCCTTTAAATTTTTCACTCTTTGTGTCATTGCAGCCATTTGCCAAAATCAAAAAAGTTCATTTTATTTCTCATTAATGTACACTCAGCACCCCATCTTGACAGAAAAAAACCAGAAATGTAGAAATTTTTGCAAATGTATTAAAAAAGAAAAACTGAAATATCACATGGTCATAAGTATTCAGACCCTGTGCTCAGTATTGAGTAGAAGCACCCTTTTGAGCTAGTACAGCCATGAGTCTTCTTGGGAATGATGCAACAAGTTTTTCACACCTGGATTTGGGG